>ML809160.1:239168-267409 GCA_009831015.1 Picea engelmannii
TTCTACTGTGTATAATATAAAATTGTGATAAGGTTTCTAGAAAAAAAGAATGCAATAAAGACACAAGTCCGCTACCTCTGTATTTTGTTTTACTCATTCATTCCACAGACTCTTTGTTTATATGTGTATGTTTGAGGGTAATGCCCTACTTTGACAATGCTGAAAAATACACAATAATAAGGCATGAAAACCGGTGAATCTTAATACCATCATCTGATTACAGGTTTATATATATGAACATAGTAATTTGCCACAAAAGATACGTGTATTTCTAGGGGGATAAAAGAAGTATGAATTCACTGTTGTGGTTTTAGCATACAAATAGAGGATTAAGATGACTATTTAAATCTGCAACAGAGCTTGTAGTACTCCCTATAAGCCGTATTAAAATTTCCCTAATCCAGGTCTGGTTATATCTCAAAGTCTTATACCTTTTTAAAGAACAAATACCCCAATAGCCAGATTGCAAATCACCTAGTATTTTTAGTCGATAAGTTGTAACTGTAATGGATCCTTCCAGCAATAGAACATGCATACAAAAATCCACCTTTTCTGTGTTACATATCATTAAGCCTCCATGTAGATTTGTGGGCACAGGATATAATTCCAACCTATGAAAGTTTGTAGCTGTGAGTGTAGGGTGATCTTATCAAAAACATATAGAACTACACATCTTTGCACTCAAGGAACATTGATAATGAATTATATTTGAGATAGTACAATGTTTTGTATTTAAAAATAATAACAATCTTTTTGATACATTAGTAGCACTTCATTCCACTAAAATTATTTTTCCCATTAGAACTCATGATATTCTTAATGAACTAGCATATATCTTGATTAGCCTTCCAAAGTATTGGATGGATTATAAATTCCCAAGCTCATGTTAAATTAATGACACTACTTGAGGCAATCAAGACAAAATTGCAAGTATGGAGAAGAAAAATTCTACGTGTGATGTTTACTGGGTACTATGGTAATTAGAGTAGTGTCTAAGACAATTTGCTAATATCCAGGGTGAGTAGGAGTGTAATATTTGAATGATGCCTTTCTTATTTATTCATAGTATTGTTTTATCTGTAATCTAGATGGTAGATACTTGTAAATGTGCAGACAATGAAAATATATATATTTCCGGATTCTAAAAGTTGTGAATAAAATGAGGGGTAATGTGACTGACCTATCTGAAAATTGTTCATCACTAAATTAGAGAAACAGGTGCATTTTGGATAGTCTCCAATCAAGCACCATGGTAGCTTAAATGTATTACTTTCTTATTTTCTTCCTTTTTAACATAATATTGTTTCTTTTTATTTGTAGCTTGCCTCTGAAGGGCTTAAGCATCGTGTGTTTGAGATTTCTCTATTTGGTCTTCAGATGACGAAGATTAGGCTTCCAGAAAGATCAATATTTTTGCAGAGGATGTTCAGGGAAGAAATGTTCTCTCTAACTTTTGGGTAAGATGTCCATATTTATAGTTTTTTTTATTGTAGTTAAGTAAATAAAGGATAAAATGGTCTAACAAGAGTTTTATTTACCCATTTGCAGGGAATAGATTTCACCATTGATAATCTTAGATCCTTGGTCTGCAAGTGGCAGACTTTGATTGCAGCTCATGTGAATGTTAAGACAACAAATAAATATGGATTTCATATGGTATGCATTGGATTCACATACAGGAGGCCCAATCAAGTCAAGAGAACATGCTATGCCCAAACAATTCAAATAAGATAGGTTATATAGAATAGTTGAATACATACATTGTTATAGAAAGATTTTCCTCACCCTATGCAAATTTGCTCAGAAGGCCTTTTTCCATTTCCCTATGCAGACTTGAAGTCCCTTTTTGCAATTCCCATAGCTAAAATAATATTTTTCCACACATACGCGCCCTAACTATTATACAACATGTGTATACACAGGTTGCACCATTAAATCCCGCACACATCGGGTTTTGTGCCCAAAATTAAAAAATGGTGTCGGGTTTCCATGTCACGTCACGAGATCCATGATCCTTGACCTTCCATACATTGGAAACATTCTGAATCGGCCCTTCAATTCCATTTGAAGGCTATAAATGGGCCATATCCAGGATGTGGAGAAGAGGAGAAGAATTCAACTTTGAGAGAAAAGATACTCTGGAGAAATTATTCACTTCATATTGAGTCTGCATCCCTTTATCCTTTTAATTTTGAACACATTGTTTAGCCCCCAAGATCTTACCTACTTGATTGAGAACCTCATTGTCTCTCTTATATGAGCTTGCCTTTGGTGGAGGATTGAAGAGGTGGAGGCCCAACTGGAAGGGACTTAGTTTCTCAGTTCTGAATCATGCCGACACAGAAGTTTGTCATTCATACACTTCTGTTGATTACATTTTAATAGAAATACTCTTTTCTCGTCCAATTAATGTCTTGAAAATACTTGAATTGACATTCCATGGGCATATTTGTTATGAATATTGATGGATTATGCTATTGAATGAACTAGATTTATATATTATCACCATATGCTTGTGTATCTTGGTTCTTGTGGACAAGTTGCAAGTGTATTGCTTTGAGTCAAGTGCTCAACGATAGACTTCATCGAACGTCTGGACGAGGTAGGCTCTTTATATTGTCTTGTTATCATATTTGTATATATAGAATACTTGAGATTAGAGTTGATTTCTGCAGTCATTTCCGTATGTTGTGGTTTACCCCATGCTATAGAGAGATTTTCCTCGTAACATGCATTTTTGTTAGTTATAACTTATTATGCATTTGTTTTTAATTTTAAAAGGAAATGATCTTTTTAATTATGTTCTCGGATTCATAGGAAAATGAGAGAGATCATGGTACGTGAAGCTACTTCATGTGATCTGAAAGAGCTAATGGAAAAACTTGTTCCTGAGGTGATTGGGAAGGAGATTGAAAAAGATACTTCCTCAATTTATCCTCTGCAAAATGTATTCGTTGGAAAAGCTAAAATTTTGAAGGCTTCAAAATTTTACCTTGGAAAGTTTATGGAGGTAATCCTCTTCACTTGTCCTCTCTTTTTATGTCTTTTAAGTGTTTTGTAGTTAACATTTTTTTTATTAAATGTTGCAGGTACATGGAGATTATTCTGAGGATGTTGGAGTCAAGATTTATAGGTCATTCTATGAGGTACTTGTTGAAGCAGAGACTGAACTATTCGGTGCTTAGGTAGTACTAAAATGCAAGAAGCTGATTTAGAAGAATATATATTGTTATTAAATAGGAGGGTTGATAAAATTGAGTTGTTTGTAGCTCAATTATACTTTGTATGGCAAGTTCTTAGATTCAAAAAAAATTCAAATTTACAGTATTGGTAGCATATGATTATTTCATAGTAGTTTGAAAGAATTGTGTAAATATTTTTTATGGGAAATGAACCATGTTGTTCTTTGCCATGAACAACAAATGATTAGAGTTGGATTCTTATCTAAATCAGTGTTTTCCCAACAACCTTTCTCGTTTTAATTTTATTCTTTTGGGTTTTGAACATCTGCATATGTTGATGAAACCTGCTTTTTGCATACAGAAATGAAAGTGTTATTTGACATAATGTTTAGAATGTTACTAAAATATGTTTCGACTTATTAACATTAATCTTTCTATTGGAATCTTGACAAATTGGATATATGTTAATTACCTTTAGTGCTAGTTTGTCAACTTAGATTCCAGGTTCTCTTGTTTCTGTCCTTTTAAATGTGGATGCTTAATAATAAGTTTTTTTTTAGGTTCTTATGATTTAATATTTGTGGTTGTAACTTTCATTTAGAATTTGTATTTGGTGTCTTGAAGTTAGAGGGGGTCTCCAATCATTTGATACCCTGGGGAGATGGGGTCTTATGTGGCATGTTCGGCAATAAATAATTTTGTAGAGGTATTCTTTACAAATACAATTAGATTCAAGAGTAACTACAAAGGTATATTATCCCAAGTACAATTAGATCTATGAGTAACTAGATCAAGGAAAATATGTGTTTGTCTTTCCAAGCACACACATAAATCAAAATTTTATGGTTATTTATAGTTACATGGAAGCATACTTCTTAGTGATATGTTTTGGCTGGAAATGCACATTAAATTTTATAAACTTCATGCTTTGGGAAGGTTGTTTTTAGATGGGTTTTGGCCCTTTTACACACGACACATATGTTTTTTCTCTGGATCATTATGCAAGTCACTTAAACTGACTTGTTTCAAGGAATCTGACTCAAATTTGACAGTCTCGCTATGAATTTGGAAATTTCATGAGTGTTGCAGAAGTTTCCTCCTAGTGTTTTTCAGATATGTTTGTTCATCTTACAAATGAGTCAGAATTGAATGATTTTGAATCAAAGAAGAGCACTTGAACTCCATGTGACTAAAGATTGTATACAAAATCCTTCTAGGCTTGTGCATGGTAGAACAACATTTATTATATTCAATTTTTCCCCAATTTTGGGTTTTCTGCAGGGTACTTTTGGACCTCAAAAAACTCGTGATTGATGAAAATGTATATTACAGTAATATAACTTGAATCTGAGAAAGGAAATCTGTGATTAGATGGGAATTTTTTTTAGGAAATTCAGCCTTGTTGCACATTATTGTAGTCCATCTAATATTGATAGCGACCATATTTGTGTTTTAATGTTTCTCATGTAGTGCTTCTCTTCCAACAAATGCATTTAATTTAATTATTTTACTATATTTTGGGTTTTCATAAGTGGTTTACACATCATTAAAATTCCTTTGAAGGGCATTGTTCAACTTTATGCACAAATTTATGATTTATTTTTCTTTTCAAATTTTGGACTTTTTACCACAGATTTGTAAAGTTTTGAGCTATTATTAGATTTATTTTCAATTTACTAGATAACAATAGCATAGGTAGGATCACTGAGAGAAATACAATCACAAGATACACAACATTTGTCCTGAAAAACCCTCACGGGGGAGAAAACCCAGCAAAACTTCCTTAATATAGATAATCAATACAATGCCAAGACAATAAACCAAAACACTAGAGAATATCCAACACTAAGCAATGCACCTCTCTCTTCCTTATTATCCCAACTGCAGCTACCAAACTTGTGCACTTGATGAGTGACTAAGTGAGTGAGTTAATGAGGTGCTAGCCTCCTTTATTTATACTAGATGGTAGGTGTTGGAAATGTGTCTCTTCACTAGGAAATGTCGATTTCTCTTCTTAGTGGTTAAAACCACTTTAATTAGGCTTGGGGGCGACTTCTTAATTTGCATAATAAAATTAGGGTTTGACCAATCCGAAAAAAGGGGGTTTGGTCAATTATAATGCCTAACATGATCAATCCACAAAAGGGGATTGATATAATGAATAATGACTCAATAATAAATAGAATACTCTTTGTTGTTACAATATTTCAACACTCCCCCTTAACAAGAAGGGTATTATACAACATCATCGGGAGAGAGAGAGGGAAACAACATCAACAACATCTAGAACACTAACTTGCATATCTATAAAAGATCGAAAGTTTTTCTCATCATCAATATCATCATCCACAACAAGGAGTTGGAATGGCATCATCATCATCTGCATCAACATGGATTAGTATAACACTAATACATCATCATCATCAATAACAACAAGAGGTTGATACAACATCAACAACAACAACATCACAACACGAAGGTTGGAGCATCATCAACATCGGCATGGAGCTGGAAATATTCAGCACGGAGCTAGAAATATTCAGCACGAAGCTGGTATCTCATCGACATTAGCACTAAGCTAGAAAACTTTAGCACGAAGCTGAAAATCTTTAGCATGAGGCTGGCATCTCAACAACATCAGCACGAAACTGGAAATATTCAGCATAAGGCTGACATCTCAACAACATCAACATGAAGCTGGAAATATTCAGCACGAGGCTGGCATCTCAACAACGTCAACACTTAAGCTGGAAATATTCAGCACAAGGTTGGCATCACATCAACATCAACACGAAGCTGGAAATATTCAACATGAGGCTGGCATATCAAAAAAATCAGCATGAAGCTGGAAATATTCAGCACTGGGCTGGCATCATAATAACATCAACATGAATATGGAAATCTTCAGCACTAGGTTAGCATCAACACTACTCCCCTTTCGAGGGAGGTCCTTTCGGACTACACCAAGCTTGTCTCAAAAGTGCTTAAACTTTACAGGAGACAGAGGCTTGGTCAACACATCAACAACATGTTCATCAGTGCCAACATAATGGAGCTTTATGGCTTCTCTCTGCACCATATCATGAATAATGTGATACCGGATCTCTATGTGCTTCGACTCATCATGGAACACGTCATTTTTATATGATCCAAGAGGATCCTCAAGTCAAGAAAATGCTCAAAAATGAAAGTTATAGGAATCAGACGAAACCAATTCCATTGTGTCTGACTTGTCACATTGATTCTGGCCATATATTTAATTCCTCAAACGAACACCGTATGCGAAAGTTATCGCACTCTGATTGATTTTCCAAACAGGGAAAAAGTCAACAGTCAACAGGAAAAAAGTCAATGCTGGCATCATGATGATGTGGAATCATCTGGAGGTGAAAAATGGTAGGTGACATGGTCGTACATATGGACACATGGCAGGTGACCATGCAATACGACCTGACATGTGGCATGATAGGTGGCAGGTGACTGGTTTTACGGACTGACACATGTCAGACAAGTGGCAGCTAACCGTACAGTGACGTGGCAGAGCAGTGGCATGTTGACTAGGTAGGTGACAAATGTGGTCTAATTGATGCTTGACAAGTGTCCTTTGGTGGGCGAGTTAGATGGTGCCACGTGGCCCAGACATGGGTTTTCCACGTGGCACCCCATAATTGGCTTAATATTGCAAAAGGATTGTGGACTCCACCGGAATAGACCTCTGTCATGGGGAAGCGCTTAGGGTAGGGTGGGCCACCAACCCACCTACGGTGCTTCTTATTAACCAATGTTCAAAATAATTATTTGAACTCGCATGAAGTTTCGAGTGGAGGAGGCAAGGGCTTGGGTCTAGCCCTAGCCCCGGTTCTATTGCGCTACCATATACCCACACTCCAACATCCAGGCATGAACACTCCACGATGAGGTTTGGCACGGGGTCCATAGACTAGCACCATCCACCATATGGCTTGGGGCTTGGACGCAGAGAGGGTCGATTGGCGGGGGGCTTATCCCGTCTAATTGGGCTCTGGTTACATGGAATTCGCCAAAGGACTAGGAGATAGCATAGGAGGGGCCAACGTGCATCCCCTTGGGGGCTGGCACATGGCCACATGATCCCATATGACTCTGAAAAAGGTGTACGCGCCAAGGCCTAAGGGGCTTATCCTGATTTTTGTAACATAAGTGGATTTTTGCTATAGTTTTGGCCCATATTGGGCATTTTTAGAGATTTCTTAGCCATTTGGAGGGGGATTTGACCCCAAAAAGAGGCCAGATCTTTGTGGGAAGTTGGGCTTCTCTAATTGAGCCTAAAAAAAATATAAACTAGGCTTTTTGAGCTTGAGGGGGCACTTTTGTATGCAGGGAATGTGAAGAGGAGTTTGAGTTAATGGCCCATTTCTCATGTTTTGAGGGGCATTGAGTCATGTTTTGAGAGGAGATTGTTGAGGCATGTGTGTATCTGCACATGGAGGTCTTGTACAACAAATCATAATCTTGTTTGTAACATCAAAGAGCCATTGTAAAGAGAACTTGAGCATTTAAAGATCAATAAAGCAGTCCTCCACTTGGAAGCAGGCCTGAAGACATAGCCACACATTGGTGAACTCTGTTAACAAGTTCTTTGTGTCTATTTCTCTTTCTTATTTTTGTTATCTTATTTTATTTGTAGCATGGTTAATGATGGTTGAACTCTTTAATCATTCATGAGCTTCAAGTTAATGTCATTTTGTTATTAATACCTTTCATTTTTGGATCATTATACAACTATGGTTATCACTTAGGATCATAGTGGCTTCCATCTCTAGATCAAATAGATATGTCAACAACATCCGAAACCATATGGCTTCACCACTGGTGGAACATGTTGTAATATATTATGCTTCTGTCATGCTGAGATCAATACTTGATTGCTTCCTAATCTTCCATGATATCATGGTTGACCCTAGACTGAAACAACATCTTGAGGTGCTCTTTCTGTCAAAGACATTTCCAGCCCAATCTGAGTCGGTATAACCACTCAGTCTGAAGCTATGATCTCTAGTATAACAGAGACCAAAACCCAATGTACCCTTAAGGTATCTCATCACATATTTTGCATCATCAAGGTGAACACGACTGGGTTCTACCAGATACTAACACAAGGAAAAACATATATCTGGCCTGGTATTTGTCAAATACATCACCGAACCAATAATTAGACTGTACAATGTAGCATCAACCAATTCTGACGAAGTATCAACCAGGAGCTTCAACTTTGTTTCCATGGGTGTGTTCATGGATTTACACTCCAACATATCAAACCTCTTGAGTATTTCAATTGCATACTTCCCTTGGTTAAGGAAGATCTTCTCTGGGCTCTTCCAAATTTTGATACCTAAGTAATAATGCATTAGGTCTTTCATCAAACTATGTAGTGAGCTTCTTCTGCAATATGTGATGATATTTTCTTCATCTTGTCAGGGAGCTTCATTCTCAGTGTGACTGCTGAAATATGAGAGTAACTCCTCTACTCCATCATGGCAACAACTTCATCTGAAACTAAGAGTGGCTCGATAAATGATATTGAATGTATCTCTTCTTCTTTCATGGAGGTAACTCTATCTTTTATTGTAGTCATGTCTCCATGACCCAACTAATATACTGCACCAACTGCCACTCAATTTTAAATATGGGTATTTCTCCCCATGCATCTCATACTATATATGAATCATGGTTGTTCTGGTTGTCTTCATGAATATTGGATTTTTCTTCAATTACTGGAGTAAGTGTCTCATCATAGTCTTCTCCCTCTTGTTGGGAGAATCCTATGGACACTCATCAGGATTTGTAGATCTGCAACATGCTTGATCTATTATATCAATCTTGGAAGTTAATACTAACTTCTCTTCTAGTATCACGGAAAAATCCATATCCTAGTCTTTATGATTGGCTTCCTTCTTTGTCACAAAAACAAGGGAATCTTCCCAGGAGATTTCATATCTCCTAGAAACTTCTGAATCTATGATCTAGTCTTCTCATGGAATATGTCTTCCAGTACTAGAAGTTGTTTCTTCATCTGATCCTTTCTGAGATCGGGCTTACTCTCGATTTCTTCTGAGTCGACAAGGACTTCATCATCTCTTATGGGGTATACTTGGTGTTGAATACCAAGTCTAAATATGAAAAGTTGACTTAGACTTCATGTGAATTCTTCTTCATGTCATGGTGGCTTCATTATCCTTTGAAAAAGTCTACTGTGGGTTCTTGTTCTAATCTTCGGTCATCTTTGGAGCCTTATGCCCCTTACAACCAACCTCCATATGAGATACTTTGGATCTCAAAAGATAGCTTCGTCTTCATCTTATTTGGTACATGAATTTATATGGTTATGTACATAGTCTGCTTCATGTCTAATCTGTTTCCTTTTGCAGCCTTCACTATAGCTTCCTCAAGGTTATCACTTATGACCTAAAACAAGGTCAAGAAAACAACAAGCAAGAATAATACTCTTTTGATAATAGTAACTAAAACAATAGCACAAATAATTGTCATAGTAGCTCCTTTAGAGCTATCACTTGTGACATGTCTGAAACAAGGATCAAAAGTAAGAAATACAATACAAAATGAGATCAACACTCTTCTAGTATTGTGTAAAAACATTCATCCATGGTAACCTGGAACCAAAACAAGAATTTTATCCTAGAGGAGATGTTAGTTGTATCTGGTAAATGATTACATTAAGCATTTATCTCAATATGCTCACATGCTACCAAGTATAATACTTTTCAAAGATTGTTTCCTCAACTATAATGTTTACTTGTAAATGGGTAGTTATCAAATTGTCATGTGCAACTTTGAATCTTATCAACTTAATCAATCAAACCTGCAACCTGGAATTTTGTCCTCAAGAATGAATGTGTTTCTTTTCATTCAAGTCTCATTCACTCGATATGACAAGTGCTTTCTTCAACCTGACTTTTGTACTAAGACAATATGTTATCTTGACAGAAATCTAAGTTAGAGATTAAGCTCTATAAACTCAACTTTAATCAGCCTTGATAATTTTGACCAATGATTAGTATGATTTCAACATACCACCTAGATGTTCATAAGGTCAAAATAATTTCATAACAAATAGATGCATATCAAGATAATCAAACTTGGGGTGCATTAGTCTTCTGAATATGTTGGATCTGAGATCCTTATGGATCTATGATAGGAGATCCTTTCTCCTGCAAGTACCCCTTAGAATAATATAGTTAAAACATATGTAAGTACATACCTCTGATAGTATCAGCGGGTGGTGGTACCATCCTATAGTAGTAGTGATAGGTAACAAAACTTTAGAGGTGTTTCAACTTTAAGGTTGGCCAACACTTTACAAAAAATTTCACTGCAACTAGAACTGCAGTTGTAACTGCAACTGGTACTTTAATTGTAACGTAGGGTTTATGAGAAAACTCTAATTTTTCAAACTTCAAATTTTGAAATTCTGATCTAGGGGCTAGATGAACTGAGCTGAGGCGAGTAAGCTAGTGCAGTCATATTTATGAAAATCCAAATTTTACCCCTTGAAACTGAGCTTGTGGAAATATGGACTAGTACCTTCTGGTATTGGTTCTGGTTTCCTGGTTTTTCTGGTACTTCTAGTTTTCTGGTTTTCTAGTACCAGTTAAAAAGTAGGGTTTGACTTTCCAGAGGCTTTGTCCACTGAAAAGGTGCGCTCAAGATGCAAAAAGATTCACTAGGGTAGGGTACAATTTTCTAGATGGTTTTTAGGCAAAAATTCCTCTCCAGCAAAAAACCTTAATTTTATTGTACGACAACAATGACGTTTTTGCTTATCCAATGAAAGGTGCTCTCTTCAGCTTACCTCTGAAACCATGTTAAGTTTTGAGCTATTATTAGGTTTATTTTCAATTTCTTATATAACAATATCATAGGTAGGATCATTGAGAGAAACACAATCACTAGATACACAACATTTATCCTAGGAAACCCCCATGGGGGAGAAAACCTATCAAAACTTCCTTAATATAGATAGCCAATACAATGCTAAGACAATAAACCAAAACACTAGAGAATATCCAACACTGAGCAATGCGCCTCTTTCTTCCTTCTTCTCCCAACTGCAGCTACCAAACTTGCGCACTTGATGAGTGAATGAGTGATAGAGTTAATGAGGTGCTAGCCTCCTTTATTTATACTAGATGACATGCACTGGAAAGGTGTCTTTTCATTGGGTCGGGCCAACTTGACTTCTTAGTGGTTAAAACCACTTTAATTAGGCCTCGGGGCCTACTTCTTAATTTTCAAAATACAATTAGGGTTTGACCAATTCTCAAAAGGGGATTTGGTCAATTACAATGCCTGACATGATCAACCCACAAAAGGGGATTGATATAATGAATAATGACTCAATAATAAATAGAATACTCTTTGCAGTTACAATATTTCAACAAGATTTATCACAATGGAAGCTATTTAAAATTTGGATTTCACGTGCCACTAACAATTACCCCTACATAAGATCCCAAAGTGATATTTTTTCATATGCCAACAAGCATAAACATGAGGCCCATGGGCATGTTGTGTATGCAAACAAGCATGGTCTTGATGTGTATCGGCCTATTGTGTATGCCTATTGGCATACACAAGAGGCCTAGGGGCCTATTGTGTATGCAAATAGGTAGGGGTATGATGTGTATGCCAATTGGAACACACAGGAGTCCCAAGGGATTTGTTGTGTATTCCATAGTCCCAATCCCTCAAGCAAAATTTTTTGGCAATTTTTTGCCATTTGATTTTTTTATTTTTCACAAACTATACTTGAGAATCATGAATAACTTACAATGAGAATACACTTCTTCGCTTTCCATTATCTCAGTGTATGAATTTGGTTGCATCTCAGTTTTTCTACCTTATTGGTTACATCATATAGGTTATAAACAAGGATCTCCTCCACTCCCCATTTGTTGTATTCTTTCATCCATTAACCCAAAATTCTTTTGGGTGCTACAATCGGTGGTATTTCCTTTGGGTACTTAGTTAAAGAAAATTCAAATAAAGTTAATCATAAGGAAAGGATTCTTGTTCATGGTGCCATTTTTAAAATGAAACCACTAGGTTCTTCAACTATAAGGTTCTTTTGCAAGAATATAAGGCCATAAATCTTGTGTTATTTCATGTGTTTTTATGTATTGATATGCAAAACAAGTTTATGTATAGGGGTTCTCTACTCTTAGCATTTGTAGTTAAATAAAACCCCATCCTCAAAAAATGCATGACCGTGTATTAGAGTAAAGAGAGGGGTGAAAGTAGTATAACACCAAGCCCTTGAAGCCAAGGCTATCTTATTATAGTGGCATATCCCTATGTCGAGATGTTAGTGCACTTGTTTTCTTATTTTCATATTATTTTTTTAATTTGTAGGCGTGTAAAATTTCTGTCATGTTTCCATACTAGTGGGTAGAAATAAAAGGGGGTATTAAAAATTCCATGAAAAAAATGGATACCTAGGATATTCAGTAAAAATAGGGGTTTTTGTCCCCGGATGGGGTGTTATTGGAGGACACTTGGCAAACGGAGGAGAACGGATATCGCCAGCGGGGCACGGAGCCATGTGATGGGCTCATGCCCCCACACGCCACCCTCCCGCGACTTTAATACCTCTCATGTCAATCGAGCGGGCATTAACGCCTCTCCCTTCCGACGTAAATTCTATGGCACTGCTCCTGGTTATGGTTCATTGTTTGAGCTGGTGGCTGAAGGCGCTCTCCCACCCGAGGCCATCGTCGACGCGGGATAGTGCAGACGGTCCCCTGGAGACTCCCCTTAACTTCCGAACCTTCGCCTTCCACAACAGACCTTCCATGTCGAACCACAAGCCAAGGCTGAGAGGGAGGCCACGACGGGGATCTCCCTGGAGACCTCGTCGGCCTACGGCTCCCCCCTCTGCGAAACCTCCCTCGAGAGCATCCACCCATAACCTTGCACTCGTTCCTCGGTCGCTCAGCTCGGCCTTGTGCGTCATTCACTCACTATCGATGGCTGCACCACCCCACCCACCTATCTCAGCTCTTCCTGGTACCTCGGCAACCCAGAACCCATCTCCCTCGCGCGACCAACCCCATAAGGATCACCCCTCTGCGGACACAATCCATGGCGAACAACTCAAAGACAAGTTGTCCATCCTCCATGGCCTAGTCTTCGAACTTCGCCGGGGGGTGGAGGATTTGCAGTTTCGCCTAGAGCTAAACAGTGAGAAGATGGAGCTCTTCCTCCAGCTCCTGTCCTCTCTGCAGGAGGATATCCCTACAGACATGGGAGGAGCGACCTCCAAGCCTGGACCAACTGATGACATTGGGGGCGTCAAAGCGGATGAGCGGAAGGAACCCGGCGCAACCCCCCACAGCGAAGATGTTATGATGCAGTTTGGAGAAGAGCTCGGGGAGAAAAGATATGATAGCGAGACCATGGCCGAGCCTCAGACGCAGGACACCGCGAGGAGCAGTCAGAGAATCGACACCACCGCGAAGGTTGAAGTGCAATGGGGGGATGGAACAACGATCATCGAAGAGTAACCTTGGCCCGGGGATCTCCAAGGCACCTGGCCAAGTTACGTGTCAAGCATCTAGGTTACATGTCAATTTCTGTTGTTGATCATATAGTCTCAGACTTTAATGCTAAGTAGGCTTTATAAAACTTATGATGACTAAGTTGATGATTGGGCTGGTTTCCCCTTTGTTGGGGCAGCCCCATCATCATAGTTAGACTATCACTGTACTTGGGTTCCCCCTTTTGCCTCTGGAAGGTTTTTTAATATATATTTCACTTCTTACTTAAAAAAAAAAAATAGGGGTTTTTAAATTGTAAATATGTATTGGGAGGGGGTTGAACAAAAGGATTTTCGGGGACAATTTTTCAATATCTAGTGAAAATAGGGGTATTCTTTAATATCCCATGAACGAACGTACTATGTTACAAGTTCATTGAGCGAAGTTCCCGTGGGTCCCCCACTCAAATTAGGCGGTAATCAATACATAATCTATCATATCAATCAACTGGAGCAAGTAGAAGTGAATATTGAAGGGGTGAATACTAAATCAAACTTTGAGGTGATTGAGATTATGGATGACTCAGATCCCTAACCCGCATTATTTGGCAGTGACCGAGCATTTGACAACAATGTAGTTTTGAATATGAAGAAACGACATATGTCCTTTGAAATAGATAACTTGTGTGTCATTGTGCCATTAGATCCAAATAGGTACAATGAACACGTGAAATTTTGACCCCGAAAATAGGAAACGGAGGTCACGTTTATATATATATATATATATATATATATATATATATATATATATAAATTGAAAATTACACACACAAAAATGAAATTTAGACATAAAGATTCATATTTTGTTAGAAACTAGAATATTTACATGATCAAACCTGCACAAAACCCTCTTAGTATCTCACTAAAATCGCCCACAGAGCCAACCTGTTGAAGAAATAATGATAAACGAATGAGGAAACTGCTTTTTACAGGGTGCAGACCTCCTAAAATGCGTGACATGTGACCTTAAATTGGGACACGTGAGAGATTCATGTTGGACATGAATCCTTAAGTTTTGGTGTCCCCACGTAGGATTAGGGACACGTAGCCCAAAAAGGATGTGTCATGGTTCATACATTATACCAATCCCACAACGGATGGTGAGTTGAGTTGGAGAAGCATGTGCTTATATGAAACATATTCAGAGGATGCTATGGAGCGATGGCAATAGAATCTCTATGAGGTTTCAAAAAGAAGATGTGCATAAATTACCATCGCAATACTTTAGGTTGGGATAGGCCATTTTACCCTATATCGGTTCAATGGATAGACTTGGTGGACACCTTCATTGCCTAGATGCAAAATATTCCCTTAACCCACTGAATACAATCCCTCAACATAGTGTTGGAAGGAATACTCACGCAATGGTGGGTGGTGTATCGTGAACATCAATGAAAATGGATGGAAGTAATGGAGTTAGTCAAGGAAAGGTTCAGGTTGGGCATAAATATCCAAGAATACATGTGTTCATGTGAAAGGTGTTGGCTAGATAAGAATATTCCAATACATGAAAGGTCCATCTGATTTCCAACTGCATTGTACTAGAAAGTAGTTTCGTCCATCAAGTGCCTTTGATCACATCTGTGCCAATGGACGGTTGATGCAGGCTAGACTTTGAACACAACCCAGGTTTGGGTGATCAACAAATTCCCCCAATCCCAACCATAATTACATATGACCCTCCATGGAAAGGGATAAGAAACTAGATCCGAGAAAAGAAGAGTCATGGCCCGCTAGGGGCAGATACGCCAAGATGATATCTCTAGTGCAAAAGTAGGGGTGTGCAATAACCACGCATAGTGATCTTGAAGGATAAGACTTAGTGCATGGTTAGAGTGGTCATTTTCACTAGAATAAATAGGTAGCATAGATAGCTCAATACAATAAGGGAGGACGCAACATGTCGTACCCCCACTAATATTTTTAATGTTTTGGGAATAATTAAAGTTTAAATGCCACATCCCACACTGATGATTTTCCATTACTCAAGAATGGTTGCAACCACAACCGTGATCGATGATTTTCCCTTACTCAAGAATCACACAAACAACTTAGTCAGTTTGATTTGGTCCTTCATTCCAGACATTTACTGATACAACAATGCTATGGGATCGAGGATGAGCTAACTATTAGTGATGGGGGCTTGTTGGCACCCAAGGTTTTGGGGAAGTTGTGCACACGCCTCACAAGTCAATTTTTTGTGCACTCCCATGAAGATACACTATGTGGAGAAAGGAAGGATTAGAAGTAGCACTGACAAAAGGAAGATTGTGCATACCGACCCATTTTTTCACTGCGTGCAAGGAATCAAGAAGAACGCATGTAGAAAATCTGAGTGTATCTTCGGGAATATTTTGGTACTTGAGTAAAAAAATGACCTAAAGGATCGTGGGAAAAGGTATGGATGAGTTGGAAAGTTAGTTAGGCATGCCACACTTTAGGAATATTTGGGGGTCGCAAGCGGATATATAGAGCTTGTGGATCTAGCAATCAGTAAAGAGAGTGGAACAAAGAAGAAAGCTACAAAGAGCCATAGAAAGAGGAGCATGTAGAGTTGAGTGCAAGAGAGTGAGAAAAAAGTCTAGTTTGGAGTCCTAGTTCTGTATTAGTGTTGTATGAGTCTTGTATGAGTCTGTACTAGAGTCGTATTGGTGTATGGATGAAGGAATGAGTATACAGAGAATAATGCATTGGAATGTAATAAATGTTGAATGAAACTAGAGAGGATAGCACCTATTATGTGTCTCTCTGATTTTGTACCTGCATGAATCTAAGGAATGGAATATGAAGATCTATCTTTCTGTAGTCTATGGTGTGATAGGATGAGTAATTGTTTTTTTATATCTTTATGCATTGTATTGAGTTAATGAGTTATGAATGAATGAATGCATATATGCCTAAGATGTTTCCTTTTATACATTGTCCCTTTGCATCCAACATAAGACTAAATGGTCTTTGTCATTCTCATAGTGTCTTGGGTGAGACCTTCTTTGGTCCTAAACTAAATATTGAATATGTTGACGCCTTGGGGTTTTGTTGGTCAAATCTTGATGAACCCTGGGTCTTCAACCACCCAACAATAGGAAAGACACACACCACCACCAACAACAACAATAATAATAAATAAATAAATATTTAAATGTTATAAAATAGAAAGTTAAATTAAGAAAAAACTAAAAAATACATGATTAATTATTCAACAACAAGTGTAACTTATGCCTGGAACTTATTCGATGAATGGATATGAAGAATTCTATATAATGAAGTTGAAGAAGAAAGTTGGACATATTTTGCTTGGGAAATTTGAGGAAAAAATTATGGAAGCTGACATAGTTGTTTGGTTGAGGGCTCGGGGGCTCTTAGTCATGATGATTGAGGGGTTGGTTGGGAGGAGATTCATCCCCTACACTCTGTTGTGGCATGCTAGATTGAATATTGGAGCGCATCAATTCGAAATTTATAGTGTTATAAGTAAGTTGATTCCTTTAGCACTCAAGTAAGTTCTCACCACTTGATTCTTCTTGTAAATTATGTAATCGAGGATTAATGTATCTTTATGTTTTCATTCAATGGTTGCAAATTGTTATGTTGATGTGTTTATGTATGCATTTAGTTATATTAGAATTTTTTCCACTACACCATGTATGTGCCACCTCAAATCTAGAAACCTCATCCAACCTCTCATTGGAATGTATGAGTTCCATTGGATCAATAAGAAACCTATAAAGGATTCCCTCTCTCATCCCTCTAGCCAAATTCCTAAGGCCATCTAGAATCCAATCACTGATGGTGCATGGTTTTCCCACAAAAGAAACTCTCTATTATACATATGTTGTACAAGAATCTAAAAGAAGATTCTTCTTTAAACAAAACAAATAAAATATCACTCAACTCAAGAATATCACCTAAAGGAATCTAGAAGGAGGCCAACTCCTTTCACATGATAAGTAACATTGTCACCAACCTCCACACTCATCCCCCCCTATGTCTCATAAAATATATTGAATGGTGACATGTTATATGTCATATGTCTTGAAGCTTTTCTGTCCAAATACCACCCAACACTAAACACAATGTTAGAATACAAGGAAGAGGACATGGAAAAGAAAAAATCTCAAACTGAGAGGGATCATCCTCTACACTCGCTATAAACCTATTCAGAACTTGCTTCATAGCCTTTCCATTCTTCTTCAGTGGAAACTAACTGGCATAGTGTCCCATATCATGACATTAGAAACACATCACCTTACTTAAGTCTTTATTTCCTATATCTCTACATTTGTTCTTGATACCCTTATTCATATTCCCAACTAGAACAATCACATCTACTTCCCTTTGTTGCTCTAAAAAAGTCTATAATCTAATTTCTTCCTACACAAGATCAACCCAAATCTTTTGAAGTTCTGGCAAGGTATCTTGACAAAAAACACCCTAAACAAAAGGAATCTAGGCAGGAACAAGTCCATTCAAAGCAATAGACACTAATTCTTGATCCTCCACATTTGTTTCAATGGTATCCAACTAATCTTTCAACTCAATTACCTTAGTCATGTAGCTCACCACAATGTCCATCTTGCTCATATGGAAGGATAAAATCTAGTTTCACAAGAGCATCTATTGATAAGCACAACAATCTTGAAACAACTCAACCAAAGCTTCAAACTTTTTCTTACATGCCATCTTCTCTATAATGTGTGAGATGAAATGATCCTTCACAGAATCAAGAATGATTCTCTTCACCTTAGCTTACTTCTTTCAACGAGTAACCAACTATGTTGTATTGGTAGGTTATAGATTCCTCTCAGGTTTTATTTCTTGCTCACATCCTCCATATGCATGGTAGTAGGGTCTTGGGTGTTAATAATTAGAGCTCAAGCAAGATGAGACAAGAATTGGTGGAAAATTATTTATTGCACATTGAATTTATCTCATGATATCAATTTATAGTACATGGATTGAACCACTTCTAGATCTAGATGCCATTGAAAAATCATCAATGAATCATGAAAACACCTCATAAATATAAAAGTTTTACAACTCAATCAATGTGGTCTTAGAATTTGTGATTGTCTAGGGACTCAATATAACATTCCTCCTCTCAATCACAAGTCTACATAATTGTACCAATAACAAAACAATAACCGATATTATCTTCATTTTGAAAATTTTCAACTAAGCTTTGATGAAGACATGCCTAAAAAAATGACAACATCTAGATGTTGAATAGTTCATCTAGAAGTGAACATGATCTAGGTGGATATTGGTGGCCACCAACCTATTCCAACTGGCTCCTCTTGATAGTTTTTAGTTCAACACATTCTTTTGTACTTATTTGTAATTGTGGGTTCTACACTTCTGAGGTTGTCTGAAGCCCTACATATCTTCCAGGTGGATATTTGGGGCCTCCCACGTAATCCAACTAGCTTATTTTGTATGTTTTCATGTCATCACATCTTTCTACACTTCCAGGGCTGCTTTAGGGCCCTAAACATTTTTTTGTCTCACCACATTCAAACTATAGATGGAGTCAGATTTTGATAGCATAATGTGTAGTTCTTGAAAATACCTTTCCAACGGGATATCACCCGCCTAAAACAGAGGTCGTATGAAAAAGTTATGACCCCGGGAAGTTGAGGTACCAACTTACCCATAGGGGCCCACATAAATTTTGGCGTTTCATCTCTTAGGGTTAGGTTTTTGGATGTCTAGGATTTTTTCATTCATGAGTAATGTTAAAAAGGAATCAAGAGCCTCATTGTAATCATTATGCTCAGACGGATGTGCATAGCACCCACATCTCTTCTCAAAGATAGCTACCACCATTCGAGCAAGTGTTTTAGTTCTGCAATTTTACAATTTTAGCCTATTTCATTTATTCAATAGAATATTGTTGGCACAGGGGCAGAACCAGGGTTCAACTCTTAACAGCGCACCAACAAAACCCCAACTACTGGCCCTTTCGGCAACACCTGTGAAGCAGGCGAAGTCTCACCTGAGGTAGAAGCAGGGGGGTTATAGGACACAGGTGTTTGTAACCAGGTTGGGATACAATTCTGTGATGAGAGCACTTTGTAGAATATTTTGTTAACGCTTAGGAAGTGAACATACATTATTTAAGTAACTGTATTAACATCGCAAAACATAATCAAAGACAGATAAGGGCAGTAATAACAAGTGATTATGTACCCTGAGCACTTAGCACTTAGCACTATGAGTTAAGTCTAACATTCATTTAACCTTAAACATAAGTAAAGTACTTAAGAAACAACATATACATTCATTACATAACATAATCAAAGCACTAAGCAAATGCATAACAGAAATAACACTGCACAAAGCAAACCATGAGACACCAGATATACATGGTTCACCCCAGGGTGGGGCTACATCCACAAACCACTTCACCTCTTTATTATTAGCCAAAATCTTACATTCAATCACTCCTATGCACTAAGCCACATAGTCGAACTCCGCAGAAGACATGAGATCTCTGCACTAAGCACTAGATCCTCCATCTTTACCTTCCAAAACTAGGTCAAATTCACAGAGCCACAATCTCCTATCACAACACTTAGCACCTTCTACAAAATCACAGTCGAGCACAAAGCCTCGACCACCTACATTTCTCTGTGCACAGAGATACTATCTCACACAAAACTACCACTTCTACCCTACATTCCTCTTTATTTATACTTTACAAACCCTTACAATAAGGCCTAAACATGGGAAAAACCCATCGACCGACATCCCATAAACCCATTACAAAACCCACAGGACCCCTTACAGGGTCCACATAACCCTCAAAATAGGTGAGATCCATGATCTCATCTCTGCCTAGGCACTCCTACTTCGACCAACATGTCGAAGTCCAAAGGTGGGCCAAAACCTCCAAAACTGACCAAAGTTTCCCCAAAACTTGGTCAAGGGCCAACAAATATATTGTTCACTGGATATTTTTGTTTTTCTTCATATCTCTGTTTTTATTGTATTCGGTTTGTTAATCAGTTCGTTCCGCTCCTAAATTTGGATCAGTGGTGTCAGAGCGATCTGCTCTTCATTTATTTTTCTTCATGCATGTCCCCGACAAGATGTGGATACAAGAAGTTGGGACTCGAACCAATCGAGTCGTTGTAAGATCGGTCATGCCGAGCCCGACAAAAACCCATGGGGGATGAAAAGAAAGATGATGGAGTAGGAGATCCTTTTAAAATGTTGCTCGAGGAATACCTTGTGTGACAAAGGAATGAAATGATGGACAACTTTGTGTAGATCCTTCTGCAACTTCTCATAGGAGAAGCAACTTCATCAAGCGGCCATGCAACCCCCTTCAAGGTACAGGTAAATTTTGATATTCCATTATTTGAAGGACTGGTAGATGCGGATGCTCTAGATAAATGGTTGAATATGATTGAAGGGTATTTTTTGGTCCACAATTTTTCTGATAGGGAAAAGATTACTTTTGCACTCCTCAAGGTCGTCCCCCCTGTTAAGGATTGGTCGGACACTTACTCTGAGCAAAGGACCATAGAGGAATCTTTAATATTTGTGGTTGCCCCTACATGGGATTCCTTCCAGGATGAAATTAAAGAACAATACTACCATGTTGGAAGCTACGAGGACCAATACACTAGATGGACAACCTTGTGTCAGGAAAGGGACCAAACAGTACCATATTTCACCAATATTTTCCATACCGTGCACACCAAATTGAGTATCAAAGGATCTAAGTGACATCCGATGCTCCAATATCATGGTTTTTTGCATAGATACATTCAAACAAAAATGGAGTTTTTGGACATCGTCTCATTGGGTACGGATTATAGATACGTTGTCAAGATCGAACAAAAATTTAAGCAGAAGAGGAAAGAGTTTGGATCTAAAAACTCCTCACAGTCAAACCAGGAAAAAGGCAGGCCCAACCCACATAGCAAGGGATAGAGAAAATATGGTCACTCTCAGGACAACCAGTCCAATCCACAACACAAGAATGACAATGAGAATATGAATAAGGACATGGGAAAATGGTGTGGATACCATAAAATACCTTGGCACAACACTGAAGAATGTCGCTCCAAGCAATCACTCGTGGTTAAGCTGAAGGATTTCAAGTCAAATTTTGACTCTGACTTTGAATCCAATCCAAAAGGAGGGAAGTGGATTATCGATGTTGAACCCAGTGCCACTGTTGCTACCACCAAAGTCCAGCCAAGCGAACCAGAAGAACCAAAGGAAGGGGAATGCCTCTTTCACTCACATATGTGGGTAAAGGGGGCTTCACTTCATTTCATTTTCTATAGTGACAGTCAGAAGAACATAATATCAGCAAAGGTCGTCAAGAGGCTGGACCTACTGACAACACCGCACCCACAACCCTACACCATCAGATCGCATCGCCAAGGAAGAGATCTTTCTGTCAGCCAACGGTGTCGTATGCCCTACAACATCAAGCCTTTCAAAGCTGAGGTATTGTGTGATATTTCTCCCCTTGAAGTTTGTGATGTTCTTTTAGGACAACCATATTTTTGGAAGCCTCATGTTGTGTATGAGTCTAGACCCCGTAGTGTTATTATTAATTTGGCTAGATAATTGTACAGGATACCAGAGGTAGCGCCACCTACCACTATTTCTTTAATCTCTGCTAAGCAATGTAGTAAGGTCATTTCACAAACCAGGAAATTCATCTTCTTTGTGATCCATTCTCACAGTAAGTAGAAGTTCGTTGCTACATACATGGACTCTACACAAAGCCTCTCTTTGTAGCAGAAGCAAGTGGGTAGGATCATGGAAGAGTATAGAGACATCTTATCCTCACTCACTGGGGTATCGATGCACTTCCAAGTTAAGCATCCAATTGATCTAATCCTCGGTGCACCTCTTCCTAATAGACCAGTTTATCATCGCTCGCTGATGGAAAATGAAAAAATCAAGCATCATATCCAATAGCTTATTCAAAAGGAGCACATCATACCCAACTCCTCCCCTTGCGGAAACCCGATTATATTGGTGCAGAAGAAGGACAGGACCTGGTGACTCTGCATTGATTACATAGCATTAAATAAAATCACAGTCAAGAACGAGTACCTAATTCCTAGGATTGATGACCTTCTTGACCAAATCAAGGGGGAAAATTTCTTCAACAAGATTGACCTAAAGTATGGCTACCACTAGGTTCCCATCGAACCAACTGATGCATGGAAGAAAATTTTAAATCTAAAGAAGGTCTCTTCTAATGGTTGTTCATGCCCTTTGGCTTAACAAATGCACCATCCACTTTCATGAGGTTGATGGATGATTTATAGATACCGGCCTTCATCGACTCTTTTGTGGTGGTATATCTGGATGACATCCTCATCTTCAGCAGAACTTGGGAGGAGCACATGTGGCATATTCAATAGGTTTTGAGCACTCTGCGGCAACACAAGCTATATGCCAACTTGGGAAAATGCTCCTTTGGCATGAACATGGTCCAATACTTGGGCTACATTTTTTATGAGAATGGGGTACATGTTGATCCAACTAAGATCCAAGTCATCCATGACTTCCTAACCTTGACCACACTAATTGAGCTTCAGAGCTTCTTGGGACTGGCCAACTTCTACCAACAATTCATGTTGGGATTCTCCCATATTGCATGGGCCCTCAGCCAAGTGACCAAGGGCAGTGGTAGGGAAAATTTTGTGTGGGGGAAGGAACAACAATGAACATTTGATGATTTGAAGCATCACTTATTCTTAGCTCCCGTACTCTCCTTTCTCTATCTGCAACAACTGTCCAAGATTGAGACGGATGCATCTGACTATGTTGTAGGCACAATACTCACTCAACATGGTCATCCAGGGGCATACCATAGTGATACACTCTCAGATATTTTCCAGAAATACCCCACCTATTACAAGGAAATGTATTCCAGTGTACAAACCTGTCGTCAATAGAAACATTACATTATGCGAAAGGAGATGATCATCCACACTGATCACAAGCCTATGTAGTTTATACATACACAGGGGAAGTTGTAGAACGACCGCCATCAAAAGTGGTCCACCTACATGTAGAAGTTCCATCTCAACATCAAGTATAAGACAGGGAGAAACAATTGTTTCATTGACTACCTCAGACGACCTCCCATGGCTGCACTCACCATTGTGCTCCATTCCTGTGGACATGACACCTCTGAGTGGCCCAACTTTATCAACAAGATCCAGACTTCACCGCCACCTGTCAGCTCTTAGGTACAGGCGCAAATTTCACTGATTTTCACATTCAGGATGGACTGTTGTTCCATCTGGGCCATCTCTGTGTTCTTTCAAGAGAGCGTGCAAATTTGTTTTTGGAAGGCCACTACATTTGGATGGAAGGACATTTTGGCGTGAATAAAATTTTGGTCATTCTACAGAAACATTTTTATTGGACAAAACTTCGACAGGATGTTAGCAATTATATCAGATATTGCACTGCCTCTTCCATTTCCAAGACAACCATCAAGAAGCAAGGCTTATACACCCCTCTTCCTACCCCCGAGAAGCCTTGAGAATCCATCTCAATGGATTACATGTCTGGCCTTCCATCCACCAAGTAAGGAAATGATTGTGTATTTGTCATCGTTGATCGGTTTTTGAAGATGGCCATCCTCAAAGCCTATAAGAAGAACATCACAATGGAAGATATGGATAACATCTTATTCAAATGAGTGTGGGTCCATTGTGGGATACCACCGACCATCATCTCTGGCCGGGACAACAGGTTCCTCAACACATTTTGGTCGAGTCTTTGGTCATTGTTGGACACCAAGCTCACTAAATCCACTACTTTCCACCCCCAAACAGACGGCCAAATAAAGGTCGTCAATCGAATGATTGTGCACATCATGTGCATGTACAACCCTAAGCATCCACGTACATGGGATGATATTTTCCCCTATGTTCAACATAGTTACATCAGATCTCTCCATAGCTCCACTGGCCAAAGCCCATTTCAGGTGGGACTGGGATTCCAACCCTTGGGTCCCATTGATGTTTCACTACCTCTTACAACCACACAGACATAATCTTCCCATGTTCAGTTTGAGACTGACAAAGCCACCAGATTCATTGAGCAGATTCATCACATTCGCCAACAAGTCCATGAGATTTGGCAGAAAGCCAATGCTAAGTACAAGTACTGCCATGATCAACACGAGGTACCACACCAGTTTCAAGTTGGAGACAAGGTCTGGTTACATTTGCAGAAATAGCATCTTACAGGGCCCCATCAGAATCTCCTCCCACTTCTCTATGGGCCTTACACTATCACCAAGGTTGTGGGTAGCAATGCTTTTGAGCTCAACACTCCACCCTTCCTTGGCTTGCACCCATTGTTCAATGTGGACCTCCTTCGGCCATATTTTCCACCATTATTGGACACCTCAGAGATCGTAGAATAGATGACACCAACAGAGATCAACCCTAACTGCATGGAATATGTATCCACTGATCAGATAGTGGACACACAGTTCAAGGGCACTCGCCAGCAGAGGATCTAGCTTTATCAAGTTGTCAAGGCAGGGCAGCTCCTCCACCAAGGCAAGTGGCTCACATGGGGCCAAATTCAACAGAATTTTACTCACCTGATGGTGGAACTCAACACAATGGAGATCATTACTTCCTGAGGGGAGAGGACTGATCCAGGTGGATATTGATGGCCACCAACCTATTCCAATTGGCTCATCTTGACAGTTTTCAGTTCAACACGTTCTTTTGTACTTCTTTGTAATTGCGGGTTCTACACTTTTGGGGTTTTCTAAATACCTACACATCTTTCAGGTGGATACTGGTGGCCTCCCACCTAATCCAACTTTCTTATTTTGTATGTTTTCATGTCAGCACATCTTTCTGTACTTCCAGGGTCGTTTTAGGTCCCTAAACAATGTTTTTTTGGCTCACCACAGTCAAACTATAGGAATAGTTAGATTTTCATGGTTTAATGAGTGCTTCTTGAAAATACCTTTCCAATGGGCTATCACGCACCTAAAACGGAGGTCATATGAAAAATTTACAACCCCGGGAAGTTGATGTACCAACTTACCCATAGTGTCCCACGTAACTTTTGTCATTTCATCTCCTAGGGTTAGGTTTTTGGATGCCTAGGGTTTTGGCATTCATAAGTAATGTTAAAAAGGCCTCTTGAGCCTCATTGTAATCATTATGCTCAGACAGATGTGCATAGCAGCCACATCTCTTCTCAGATATAGCTACCACCATTCGAGCAAGTGTTTCAGTTCTGTAACTTTATAGTTTTAGCATATTTCATTTATTCAATAGAAGATATTTCTCATTGGATATTTTTGTTAATCTATGTTTTTATTGTATTCAGTTTGTTAATCAGTTTGTTCCACTCCTAAATTTGTATCAGAACAACTACCATGTTTGAGCATTCTCATTCTTTTTATTAGCATCCCAATAGTCATTTTGATTGATTTGATAAGGCCAACTGTTATGCTAGAATTCCCAAATGTTGATTGACTTTTATGACTGATAGGACTTCAAATATTGAATCTTGATTATCATCATTGATATCTAACATCCCCCCCTGTTAGGTGCAACGTGAGAAATTTGTTGAAGTTTATTGAAAATGTCCAAGCTTGAGCTTAGGATTCTTATGTTCTTCAGTTATTCATAGTTGAAGGGATTCGAGCTTAAAATTTGGATACTTTTTCTCTTCAATTGTATTTGGTGGTTTTGGTTAACCACTAACCATTTTGATTTAAATAATGTGGTGGTTTTGGTTGACCACTAACCATTTTGATTTGAACAATGTACTCCCCCCATAAAGGTGTTGGAGAGTATATTTTTTTTATCAATGTGCTCCCCCCTCAAGGTGTGGATATTACCATCTTTGATTCATGTTTTAATTTCATAGAACGTGTAGAATTGAACTTGGATCATCCCCAAAAGCATCTAGAATAATTGTTTGAAATATTTTTGGTTTTGTCATTTCTACATGTAGTTGTGTCTTGACCTTATTCTTGATTAAATGGTAAGATTTATGCAGCTTATTTACATGTTGATTACATCTCCATGAATTTATCCATCCATAATGAATATTTTTCTCAGTCTTCTTCTTCATTTGACATTTTTTAGATAGGTGATTTGTCTTCCCACAATGAAAACAAGGATGGAGATTAAAACACGTATTCTCCATGTGAACAACTCTAGGACAATATTGGCACTTATTATCAATATTCTTAATTTCTTCAGGAAATCCTGCAATCACAAACTGAACTGGTTTGGAGTAATCTGGAATATGAAATTTGTTTCTTTTGTCATATCCCAAGCCATGTCGATCTTGGTTGAATTGTATTTCTTCGCAATAATACCTTACAATATTGTTGGAAAGATAGCACTGAACTCGATCATGTTGAACTTGAACAACTTCATCTTCATCTGGATTTGTCTTTGCTAAGTTATTTTTGAGTGCACTATTTATTTGAATGACCATCATCATCATCATCATCATCATCATCACAAAGAGGATTGTTCTGAATGAGGATTAGTTCAGGATGCTTTATTGTCTGCTAATTTTTTAGATCCTTGATTTCATCATTCAATAGTTGAGATTGAGATTGCAACAAATGAACCTTTGTTTGCATAACTCGCAAACATGTAATAAAATTTTCCAATGTTTCATTGGTTAGGATGACTGAATTTCTCTCTATTATTTCTAGCAAAGTTTCCAATAGGGAAACAGATTCCATAATCATATTCATCACTATCACGCCTACTTGTATTTGCTAGATTGAACTTGATAGCTTATACTTGTTTCTTTTGTATCACGCTCGCTTGAATTTTTTCAAGTTGTGGGTGTCGTATACTACCAAAAATGTGCCCAAAGTGTGATGTTTACAATGGTTCGAGTTTTTTCACCAAAAATGAAATCAAGTTATTTCATCAAAAGTTGAGTATGTAATTCTTATATATATACCAAGACTTGAGGTAAACACCTATAAAGTACAAGGCAAATTGTTAAACTATTATAGAGATAAAATCTCAACTATAAATCATATCTCTCAAATCAAATGATCCTCATTAAATGTGAGTTTGGTGTGATTTGTGACTGAATTTGTTTTCATCTATCCTAAAGCTATACATTTACACTTGGTCTAAGCATTAAAGCTAAGAAGTTAGAGCACTAGTGTAATAACTATGATTCCATGTTTTTCATATCTTCGTTGAAATGTAAGTAGAGGTCATAAAAGCACCATATAATAATATTATTGGAGACTTGTGCAATACTCTGAGAAATTATTTCTTTCAGGAACAACCCCTTTAAAATTAACATATCAACATCATCCAAATCAATAGAATCAACTTCTTTACATCCTTGGGTATTTTGGTTAAAAAAAACTCATATAGAAGGTAAGTGGACTATCCATGCATAAGAAAAGAATACATGTAATTGAGTAGAGTCTACATGTATGTAAGAGGGAAAAAAAA
>ML809160.1:269547-298334 GCA_009831015.1 Picea engelmannii
ATATATTGAATAAGAATATATATAATGAGATAAATAAATAATGAATAGATGAGATATACAATGATGAATGTGCCAAATATATAGAGAACCTAAAGGCACATATGGTAACCATCCATGAAACGATGCATCCCTTAGACAATTAATAACTATTTATTGTTATTATTATTATTATTATTTATGATTATTATTACTTAATATTATACATATTTTGTATGTTACATTGCCTTCTCCTTAAAAATGGTTTGTCCTCAAAGCATGATTAGATAAAGACCTATCTCTTGTTCTCAAACTGTCTTCTCAAGATATTTTGTTTTTGTAGTTGCGACACTTGATGAAACAAAATGATATAATCTTCGAATTCCCGAAGTAATATGTTGTATCTTCTCGAGAGTGATCCATCTCAAATATACTTTCATGGAAACTTATTTATATTTCGCTTGATCTTGTTGTTGGTTGTAACGATTCTTGTGATTTGGATGACGATAGGGCATCCTAATCTCTTATGAATTTTGTTTGATAGAACTTTCTTCAACTTTTGATGTTTCTAGTAATTCAATTGGTTCGATGTTTGTTCCCTTATCTAAGTTCTAAATAGTATTTGGTACCTTCTTTGTGGGATCACATAGTTCCCTTGTCGACCATTGATCTTGTATTGTCATTTTTATGTGGCATTTTTTGTTGCGACTCTTTATCATCTTCTAACTTCTTCATTTGTTCGATCAAGTCTTGATGATGACTTTTAAGGTGAAAATTTTCATCATTCTTTTCGAATAATTTCTTGAAAACTTGATTAGATTGTTCTAACTTTTAATCACCTTGTTTTTTATTCTTTAATTTTTTTATTTGTGTCAAAACAATTTTTTTATGATTTCTCAAACAAATGATCTCATCATTATTGTGTGATAGTTTCTTATTGATATTTTCAATATCTATCTTGTGGGTATTTCTCTTGTTGTTAAAATGTTGTTGTAACCCTTTTATTTGTTGTTGCATTTGATAGACCTATGAATCTTGGTTTTCCAAATTCTTTTGGTTTTGCACAATTTGTTTATCCTTGTTGGTAAGGAGTTTGTTCATATTCTCGATTTCCCCTTCTAAATATTTGAAACTTCTATATGGTAATACTTCATCTATATGTTCTAATGAGGGAACTTATGTACATGATTCCATTGTGAAGTCTTGTGATGTTGGTCTCTTCTTCTTATAGAAGAAAGTCAAAAATTTATTTTGTGCATTAAGAAATAGCATACCCAATGTTTCCATCCAGTCAAAACCTAAGAATATGTAAACATATTCCACATCTATACTTTTAACAATGAATTGAGATTCAAAAATATATTTGTCAATTCTCAAGGATAAATTGTTTATTTTATCTTCGTTCCACGGATTGATTTTCTCTATACTTGATTCTGAAATTTGCAATTGATTAGTGATATCCATGTCTATATAATTCTCCTAGTTAAGTGGGCAAACATCGATGATGATATCACGTCTGTGAATGGTGCCCTTAACTTTTAATATATCATGAAGAATATATTTTGACGGAACATCAAAAAATCTTCCTTTTTTCACCACTGTCTTCCATCTAATAATATAGTAATAATCCTTTATCCCTTTTTTATTATATCACCTTTGACTTTAAAACACTTTTTACAACCCTTTGTGTTTAGTAAACTTTGGATACTTTTTACAACCCTTTGTATATTTGAGATATAAAAGTGTCTTCTTTTTAATATTTAAAATTTTTACTTTGGGAAATTAACTTTATGATGGTATTTTTTATAAATTATTATAAAACCCTTTGTATTTTTTTATATATAAAAGTGTCTTCCTTTTAATATTTAAAATTTTTACTTTGGGAAATTAACTTTATGATGGTATTTTTTATAAATTATTATAAAACCTTTCCTCGTCTTTTTTGTGGATATCTCTAACTCCACAATATTTAATAAATGAAATTCTTACCTTGTCACTTTTTGTTTTAAAATAATTTGCAATTTTGTAATTTATGAAAAGTTGTCTTTTTCTTTTAATACCCTCTCTTCTTACTTTTCCTTTATGAATATCCTTTACACAAGTTAATTGAGCACTTTATTACTTGGGTAAAATATTTTTTATGGGCCGATGGTTTAGTAAAACCATGGACTTGTAAACCACCAATGGTAAAATCAAAATTTACTCTTCCTTTTTTGGAACTTTTTATTTTAAATTACCTTTTTTTATTATTCTTTTTTTTTCTTTCTTTCTTTATTTTTTCTTCTCCCTTATTTATTCTTTATTAAAAAAATGGATCACCAACATGGAGATTATTTGTATATATATTTTTTTCTTTATTGATTTGTTTTTCTTAATTTTTTGTATGACCAATGGTTAGGATCAACAACTAAGCTCTCATACTAATGTAAAGAACCAATATGGTTCTTACCATACACATCCATCATATAAAAGAATATATTGAATAAGAATATATAGAATGAGATAAATAAATAATGAATAGATGAGATGTACAATGATGAATGTGTCAAATATATAGAGAACATAAAGGTACATATGGTAACCATCCATGAAAGGATGCATCGCTTAGACATAATCAAGAAATAATACATTTGGGTGATTTGTGTCATTCAATTCTTTTCTACCAAGGCTTACATTATACTTTTGTAGTGCAATTATTACAAGTTTTCATACAAGCTCTTATATTTTTCTAAATAAATTTAAATGTTAAAAAAAATTATGGATTAAGTTCAAATCTCCCATGAATATTCATTACCATTTCATGCAATTGTTGTATTAAGAAACATAATATATTGATTTTAGGTTGTTATGTTTTTGGGTTTTTAGAAAATCTCTTACATTTCTCCAAATAAATTTAAATGACAAGAAAAGTTTTGGGTTAAAGTTGAAGTCTTTCATGAACATTTGTTACCATTTCATGTAGTTGTTGTATTAAGAATGTATTAATAAATATAATAATGACTTTGTTAATGGTTTCAATTTAAATAAATGACAAAACATGATTTACAAAGATCAAAACTATTTTTCCAGCATTTTAGGTCTAAAGAACAAAATAAATATCACCATGTGTAATGAACCCTTGCATGTTAAAATCGTTAATTTTTTTTTTGCTTTACACAATAAAATAAACAGCGGGAACATTCTAACTAATTCATACATTTAACAAGATATCTAAAACCCGAATGCATCCATAAAAACACATAGCAACAACATCTGCTCAAAACCCTCCTCAATGGTCATTAGATTCAGAAAGAAAATTCCAGCCATCGAAAAAGCAGGAACAAGAGGATAAACCTATATCACATATTACAACATCACAATTCTAGATTGAGTACATAGTTCAATTCAACATCATCTCAACACTCTATGGCCAATGTAGTTCCATCTATGCAGTATCCATCAATGGCTTAGCCTTTTCATGAAACCAATGTAGTTCCTGTTAGAAATAAAGAGATGTGCTCATTTTTCCATAGAAAATATAGAAATATTGTCACCCAATGATAGGCACAACAAAGGCCACCCCCTAGCACCTTAACCTTGACAAACAGAATAATTCTGGAAAAAACCAATGGCCAACCAAGGTAGCGCACCTTTCTCCAAGGCTAGCACACCAAGAAAGAATAAACAAGACCAAGCATAAATTCCAAACCATAACCAAGAGAAAGTCCAACCAAAATCCAAAATCCCAATTGCAGCAGTTGTAGTTGCACTCCCTCTCCAAACTTGCTCACCACTATTCTTACGCAGGTGTGAGAGTGTGAATGACAAATGAGCTCTAACACCCTCTTATTTATAGTGTTATTTGTCACATGTCTAGGATGACTTCTTCTTTTTTGAGGTTAACACTTAAATATTAATTATTTTATTGAACTGACATGTCTTCTAGGGTTTCTACACATCTTTTTAGGGTTTCTCTTGCTTCCCAGAATATTCTAGTCTCGTCAAAGGTTACACATAGAGGTTAATACCTCTCGTAGGTACCATAATATCTGTTGGATCATGTTTTCATTGATGCCAAAGGATTGATGTCAAATTTCAAATGATTGATGTCAAAGGAACAATGTTTTGTCATAGTATATTGATGAAGTATGTATTGTAAATGGATTGATCAATGTGTTGCATAGATGAATATGGATCGATGTGTTTTCATTGATGGGTTGATGCACTCATGTATTTATCATTGGATCATGTGATCATGCATAGAATCAATGACAAAGGGACAATGTCATAGTAATGTATTGTCGTGGGTTATTCCAGTTGGATTGATGTAAAGATGACTCATTATTTTCTTGTCATGGTTGATAGAAAGTACAAATGTATGAAATCCAAAGTGTTCCCCTTATGGTGAAAGCCATCACGGGAAGACGCTTTGTGGTTGAGTTATCCTAGAAGTATGGCTAGAGAACCCATACTTAATTGTGGAACAATGAGATGAATATGAGTGAATTTTCCAGTGAAACTATCCTAGATGGATAGTGTTTGTCATGCCATTTCTGGTGGTATGTGGAATGTCACATAACTCCTCAGGGTTTGAGATTTATGGCCTTACAAAGTTGGAGGACCCTCATATGTTGGCTAGAAGCCCCAAAAAGTCAAAGAAGTCAAAGTGCTTACAAAAAAGAAATTATTTAAATAATAAAATGAAGTGATAAAGTCAAAGAGGATTATTTAAATAATAAAGTAAATGGAGAAATTTCTAATTATGGAAAGTGGTTATAAGAGGGTTAACCCTAAAATGAGGAAAGTGGGTTAAATGGTCAAGTGGTTATTGGATATATGGACAAGCGGAAAATTAGGCAAAGTTGGACATAGGTGACTATGTGGTCAAAGTGGCTATGTGGATAAAGTTTCCAAGAAGATGCTTCTAAGGAAGCTACTTGGAGAGTATAAATAAGAGGCAAGGGTCTCTTGTGAGATATATCTCTTGAGCATATATTGAAGATCTATTATGAAAGAGATATTGACTGGAGGATCTCATGGACGCATCAAAGTTTTCGTAAGTCTGATATCTTGATGGTGAAAGTTTTGGAAGTTCATAAACCCTAGTTTATGAAGGAGTATGTGAGCAACAGTGGGCCAGAGTGTGTACATACACGGGCTGCAGTGAGACAAAGCATGTACACACGTGGGCTGAAGGAGGAAAAAGCGCGTACAGTTGGTGGAAGTCATGAAGACTTGAGTGTGAGTTGGTGCAGGGTTCTTGAAGGTTGAAGCAAGTTCCAGATCTGCATTCTATGGGCTCAGATCTGCCATAAAAGTTCTGGTATGGTTGCAAGTTGTCTTGATGGATACTATTGTTTATTTTATGGTGAATGATTAAGGAATTCTTGGTATGGTTGTTGTGATATGGTTATGTTGGTTGATTGATAGAGTGAGAAACACTCTTATGGTTCAAGTACTGATATGATTGTCATAGTATATTGGTTGCCTATATATGATTAAGTAGCATTCATATTGTATGGTTGAGGAGCATGAGTAAGTTGTTGGAGAGAATAGAGGTGTTGTGATTGGTTATAGTTCAGATTGGACAGTGAAAGACAAAAGTGGATGTGACTGAAGGCTACAAAGGATCTGAGTTTATTAAGGAGAGAAAACCCTAATTGTTTAGAAGGAATATGCAGGTTGTAGTATAGACAGGCCATGTACATACGCGAGTTGTACTACTGGTAGGGCGTGTACATACATGTGTTGCACTACTGACAGGTCATGCACCTGTTGACAAATTGGTATCTGTTGAGGATTGATTCCTCTTCTCAGTTGGTTCTGAGTTATGTAAGATGAGTCTTGCATTATAAAGTTGGTTCTCTTGTGAAGTTGTAACTCTATTCAGTTGTTGTTGATAACCCAAGGATTGTAGTCCGCAATAAAAAAAAAATTGTACATACATCTTGTGTTATTTATGTTCTTTGTGGTGATGACTTATTGATGATATATGTTGTTGGTATATGTTGTTGATATATGTTCACATTTCACTGGTTATAAATGACAGTAATAAGTGATGAGTAAATGGTTATTGCTAGCTAAGAATTTTTTTAAGGGAAGTTTGAAAAAGAACCCTACATTGGTTCACCCCCCCCCCTCTCAATGTGGTCGGTGTGTCCAACAATTGGTATCAGAGTGGGCCTTCACTATAATCCTTAAAAATCTTGGAGGATATCCATGGACACACAAATGGATGGTGAAGTTCCAATCCTTGATGAGGAAAATTATTCTACATGGAGAATAGAAATGAAAGTGCATTTGAAGGAAATAGGAGCGGGTGTTTGGAAAGCATCTATTGGTGGATCAGTTCTCTTGAAGAACAAGTCAAAGTTTGCAGCTCAAAGGGAAGAAAAGAAGAATGATGCATTGGCTCTCAATACCATTCTTAGTGGACTCTCAAGTTCTATCAAAGAGAGCATGGGACAATGCACTTCTGCCAAGGATCTATGGATAAAGTTAGAGAAGACATACCAAAGCAAAAAGGAAGACCTTGAAGACAATTCCATCAAGATCAATGAAGGTAAAGAATCTCCAAAATCCACTGATTGCAATATTTCAAAAGGTGATGTTGAATATTTCTCTACAAGTGAAGAAGAAAAGCTAGAAATAGTTTGTGTAGATTTAGATGATAGCTATCCCATGGAAGAAGTAGAAGAAGAACTATCAGAGATTAAAAAGAAAGTTGAATGTGGTCTATTTCAATACAACTATGACCATTGTTACATAGAATATAGCTATCTTTCTAAGAACACTAAAAGGTTTCTTAAAAAGAATCAAAGGCATATCTTGAAGTTAAAGGAAATTCCCAAGGAACAAGAAGAAAGTAAAAAGGTTCAATTAGAAGAAAAAGAAGAAGAGATCAAAATACTAAAGAATGAAATAGAAGAGAATAAGAAGCTAGATGATGAGATTAGCAATAGTCTTGAAGTCAATGTCCATCTCAAGACCCAAATTGAAGAATCCTAGAGGGTAGAGGAATTATTAAAGAATCAAGTAAATGAAAAGGAAGAATCATGTCATAAATTGGAAGCTGAAGTTGTTGATCTTAGAAAGAAAGTACAGAAGTTAAACAAATTCTTGAATAGCTTAACAATATTGAATGAGATCTTGGATAGTCAAAGATCACCAAATGATAAATCAGGTCTTGGATACAACAAAGAAGCTACACGAGCACCTCAAAGAATCATGAGGTAAGTCCCTCACTCTCAAAGGATGGAAATAATGTTGCAAGTCAACCATCTACAGAAGGCAAGGAAAGTTTCAAAAGAACAAAGCAAGGAAGACATCAAGAAACCATCTTTACACAACAAACAAGAGATACACCTTCAAGATGGACACCAAAGCAAAGGTATGAAAATGTTTTCCATGGTCATTGTTACTCGTGTAATGAATATGGTCACAAAGTTTTGGAATGCAGATTTTATGCAAGGAGAGATAATGAAAGATTGCATAACACCCTAAGGTGTTGGAGATGTGATCAAGTAGGACACATTGTTTCTCATGTCACACCATGATATGATACAGTTGTAGTGGATTTGGCCACAAATCACGGGATTGTTGGAACACAAGAAGACAATCCATGATGAGGACTTCACATAGCATGACTAGAAGAAAGCATGAAGTTGGGAAGGGAGACATTTTTGAAAAGATAGAATCCCAGAGCTCAAGCTCTGAGAAGTTGGGACACCTTCAGAAGTGGGTGAAGAAGACTGATCAATCATAATAGAGTGGCAGCCTTAAGGGAAGCTCAATTTTGGCATCTTCATAAGCATACGCGGGTTACAATGGTAACAGTCGCATACATATGCGAGCTGACCTATAAATAGGTCATGTACATACGCAAGTTGTTTGTGCAATAGGTTGTGTATCTGTGGTAAAGAGCCTTGGGAAAAAGGCTATACATATGAGTTGCAACATTGTATGATGACATAACTATGTGGTCCAGGGGCTGACATGGTTTGTTGCAGGGTCTGACATGGTTTGTTGCAGTTTTCATGATTACATGTGGGCATGATGTATGTATGGTGGTGACATATGGTTGAGTGTTGAAAAGACTATCTTAGATGCATGGCACTAACCCTAGAGTGTGTATTGAGACATTTTTCTATTGAAGAACAATGTTGGTTGTGACAATAAAGTTATGACACCTTGGTTATGAGATATATCATGATGATTCTAGCTAGAGATATCATTGTCTATTGAGGCACACTTCTAGTACATGCATTTTTGGATGCTTAGTATTTGTTGTAGTGAATGGTGGTTGAGGCTAATCTGTTGGGGTACATAGCTAGTACATATTTTGAGTTCTCTTGATATACCTTATGATGTATTCTTGGAGGCATATTTGTTGGATATCTTGGTGCATGTATTTGGAATATGGTTGAGCTACATTTTGGGACGTGTACTTGATGATTTGTTGAGGTGGTCATGTTATACAGCATTGATGAGTCATAGCTTGATCTATAGTTGATGTATGTTTGGTATACATTTGGTACATTATTAGAGGCACCTACTAGCAGTATGATTGGCACATGGTATATGGTTGATATGGCATACATATATGAGGACACATCTTGATTATAGTTCATCTTGTTATAGTATTGGTGCATGGTTGATGCACTTGCCTGGTACAGGTGGTGATACATTATTAGTGCAATGTTGATGCACTCATAGATGGTATATGTTTGTGATGACGGTACTTGGCTAAAGTACACCATTGGTATTGCTTGTTTAGCATATACTTTGGTACATTATGACATAGTTGAGACACTTTATTGATTAAGATACATTGTTGTGACACTTGGTTCATGATAGAAGCATGTCATGGGTGATATGACACTTGTTTGAGGCACATGGTTGGCATGTTTGTAGAATCATATGGTTAATATACTCCATTGATGATATCTTATAGTATTGATGTGCATGGTTGATATACATGGGTGTTGTGCATGGTTGGCACACAATATGGCACATGATGTACTTGGTTGATGTTTTGTTCATGATTCTCTATTTTATTGTTGACATATATTTTGCTTCATGTTGTATGGTATGGCATGAGTTTTATGCATGGACAGGTCCAATGATCATCATAGAAAGAGAAGTAACATTTGCAGTAGAAGCATATTGCAGTGGTAGCATATTGTTCATATTGAAGAGAAGATAGGGGGAGACATACCCATAGGGGGAGTCATTCTTCTTCCCATGATTCCAGGAGGAGAGATTTATCAGATGCAAAGATAAAAACTTGGAAAAAGGAGACATGTACTTGGAGAAAGACCACAGAGGCATAGTTCTAGGAGGAGTGATGGTCATAGGGGGAGCATGAGCGATATATCTTCAGAATTACATCAGAGTGATATCCCTTGTTCAAAAAGGGAGAGATTATTCAAAGGAAGATCAAAGGAATTCAGGCAGGGGGAGAAGCCCCAAGGAGAGTTCGGGCAGGGGGATCAGCCCCAAGGAGAGAACTACCCTTTTCCATTGATGTCAAAGGGGGAGATATAGTCACATTGATGTGATTGAGATGACTATTGATGTAGAGAAATTCCTTGTCTACATGTTTCCATCAATGATTGGTGTTGACATCAATGTTGGTATTTCCATCAATGCCAAAGGGGGAGATTGTTGGATCATGTTGTCATTGATGCCAAAGGATTGATGTCAAAGGAACAATGTATTGTCATAGTATATTGATGAAGTATGTATTGTCAATGGATTGATCAATGTGTTGCATATATGAAGATGGATCGATGTGTTTTCATTGATGGGTTGATGCACTCATGTATTGATCGTTGGATCATGTGATCATGCATAGAATCAATGACAAAGGGACAATTGCATAGTAATGTATTGTGATGGGTTATTCTAGTTGGATTGATGTAAAGATGACTCATTAATTTCTTGTCATGGTTGATAGGAAGTAAAAATGTATGAATTACAAATTGGTCCCCTTATGGTGAAATCCCTCACAAGAAGATGCTTTGCGGTTGAGTTATCCTAGAAGTATGGCTAGAGAACCCATACTTAATTGTGGAATAATGAGATGAAGATCAATTAATTTTTCAATGAAACTGTCCTAGATGGATGATGTTTGTCGTGTCATTTCCGGTGGTATGTGGAATGTCACATAACTCCTCACAGTTTGAGAGTTATGGCCTTATGAAGTTGGAGGACCCTCATATGTTGGCTAGAAGCCCCAAAAAGTCAAAGAAGTCAAAGTGCTTACAAAAAAGAAATTATTTAAATAACAAAATGAAGTGATAAAGTCAAAGAGGATTATTTAAATAATAAAGTAAATGGAGAACTTTCTAATTATGGAAAGTGGTTATAAGAGGGTTAACCCTAAAATGAGGAAAGTGGGTTAAATGGTCAAGTGGTTATTGGATATATGGACAAGTGGAAAATTAGGAAAAGTTGGACATAGGTGACTATGTGGACAAAGTGGCTATGTGGACAAAGTTTCCAAGAAGATGCTTCTAAGGAAGCTACTTGGAGAGTATAAATAAGAGGCAAGGGTCTCTTGTGAGATATATCTATTGAGAATATATTGAAGATCTATTCTGAGAGAGAGATTGATGGGAGGATCTCATGGACGCATCAAAGTTTTCATAAGTCTGAGATCTTGACGGCGAAATTTTTGGAATTTCAGAAACCCTAGTTTTTGAAGGAGTACACGAGCAACAATGGACCAGAGTGCATACATACGCGGGATGCAATGAGACAGAGCGCATACACACATGGGCTGAAGGAGTATAGAGCGCGTACAGTTGGTGGAAGTCATGAAGACTTGAGTGTGAGCTGGTGCAGGGTTCTTGAAGGCTAAAGCAAGTTCCATATCTGCATTCTATGGGCTTAGATCTGTCATAAAAGTTATGGTATGGTTACATAGTTGTCTTGATGGATACTCTTGTTTATTGTATGGTGAATTCTTAAGGCATTCTTGGTATGGTTGTTGTGATATGGTTATGTTGGTTGATTGATAGAGTGAGAAGAACTCTTATGGTTCAAGTACTCATATGATTTCCATAGTATACTGGTTTCTTATATATGATTAAGTAACATTCATATTGTATGGTTGAGGAGCATGAGTAAGTTGTTGGAGAGAATAGAGGTGTTGTGATTGGTTATAGTTCATATTGGACAGCGAAAGACTGAAGTGGATTTGATTGAAGGTTGTAGAGGATTTTCATTTATCAAGGAGAGAAAGCCCTAATTGTTCAGAAGGAATACGCAGGTTGTAGTACAGACAGACTGCGTACATACGTGAGTTGTACTACTGGTAGGGAGCGTACATACGCACATTGCACTACTAACAGGTCATGTACCTGTTGAAAGATTGGTATATGTTGAGGATTGATTCCTCTTCTCAATTGGTGTTGAGTTGTGTAAGCTGAGTATTTCATTATAGAGTTGGTTCTCTTGTGGAGTTGTAACCCTATTCAGTTGTTGTTGATAAACCAAGGATTGTAGTCCGTAATAAAAATTAAATTGTACATACATCTTGTGTTCTTTGTGGTGATGACTTATTGATGATATATGTTGTTGATATATGTTCACATTTCACTGGTTATACATGAAAGTAATAAGTGATGAGTAAATGGTGATTTCTAGCTAAGAAGTTTTGTGAAGGGAAGTTTGAAAAAGAAACCTACACCGATTCACCCCCCCCCCCCTCTTAGTGTGGTCAGTGTGTCCAACAATATCAACACTCCCTCCTAGCTAGGGAGGTATTAAAGGAAATGGTCTTGAGAACAAACAAACCATTCAACAGATAGTGTCATCATAGCCACACATGTTATCTCATGATCACGAGATCAACTCACGAGCAACATCACCATTGTCAATAGCATCTGATACATCCTAGAATAATGACTTCCCTAGACCATTTTCCTAATCGGACCACAATATATGCCTTAGGAAAATACTAGTCCTTGATACGTCAACAAAATTTCAACCTGCACCATTATCCATAGAGAGAATGCATGTCCACCAACAATTTGTTCTGTCTGGACCATTCTCCGTCTGGAGAATGTATGTCCATGAGCACACTGACTATCCATCTAGTTGGAAATCAACTCCAACACTAGTGGTAGTCTCCATGGCACTCAGATAGTAGCATAGTGTTGCTACAATGTCATCCAATAGAACACAAATGTGTCTATCCATAGTAGTATACAACTACTATCCAGTGGTACACAACCACTCCTAGTGGCACACGACTACTAACCAGTGACACACGGTCACTACCGGTGGATCACATCCACCACAGTAGCATACAACTATTGTCCAGAGACATACACTCTCCACAACAAACATATCATCTAATATCAACTTGCATAAACAATATCATGATACAAACTAAGTCATTTGGGCCATTCTTCCACTCACATCTATGAGATCTGGAAGAGCATCTGCCCTCAGAAAGTAAAACATCAACCATGGATTATCTAAACTATTCTTCCCAAGTATATAAGAATAATTGTCCCTGATTTTTGAGCCTGAACCATTCACCTAACTGGGCCATTCCTCCGGCACTAATCATAGTGCAACCTAGAGAGAATGAGTTTTCCCTAGGGAATGCATGTCCCTGATTGTTGAACCTGGACCATTCACCTAACTGGGCCATTCCTCCGGCACTAATCACAGTCAACCTGGAGATAATGAGTATGCCCTAGGGAATGACTGTCCAGACCATTTCTTATGGAAATGACTGTCCTGCACCAACCTCCAAAACAAACCATTCTTCGAAACTGCTCACAACTATGAACTTCGAAAGAATGATTGCCCAGTGAGGCGAACCATTCTACTTGACCACTAATCAGAGTGAATGCTAAGAAGAATGATTTTCCTAGACCATTCCCCCACACTGACCACAAGGGGAATCATTTTCTATGGTACATCAACAATCTATCGGACCATTTTCATTACGAAGATTGTTGTCTGATCTGGACCATTTTCCAAATGGGAATATGATTGTCCGTTAGATATATCAAGCCACTTTTTGGACTGTTAGAAAATTAGGTGTGCTCATTTAACCATAGACAATATAGCAATATTGTCACCCAACCATAGGTCGAAGCCACCCCTGAGCACCTTAACCTTAACTAAGAATAATTCAAGAAGAAAACCCTAGGCCTAATATCTAATCAATGTAGCGTACCTCTCTCCAGAGATAGCACACAAGGCAGAAATTCCAAACCATAACCAAGAGAAATTCCAAGCCTAAAATTGAAAAATAGAAGTTGAAGTAGTTGCAGCTGCAGCTACTCTCCAGACTTGCGCACTTACTAAATTTTTGCAATGCGCACTAGATTTCTGCAGTTGTGAGCTATGTGTATCCAAATGAGCTCTGGCATCCTGATTTATATTGTTCTTCCTTAGTTGTCTGGGCCAACTTCTCTTTCTGGAGGCTAGAAACTCAATATTAATTATTCTCTTTAGTTGACTTGTCTTCTAGGGTTATGTCCAAGGATTTTAGGGTTTCTCTTACTTCCCAAAATGTTCTAGTCTTGTCAAGGTTACAGGTGGAGGTTAATACCTCCCACAGCTACCAAAAATATCAACACTCCCTCCTAGATAGGGAGGTATTGAAAGAAATGGTCTTGATCACAAACATACCATTCGACCGGTAACATCATCATAGCCACACAGTCTATCTCATCATTAAATCACGATCACCATCATCATTATCAGTATCATCTGATAACATCAACTACGTCATCTCTCGAAGCCATACTCCATCTGAGTAATCAGACATGATGTTGAATAAGTCACTCACTCCACAAAGTGACACAAGAACCATTCTTCTAATCTGGACATATGTCCTAGAAGAATAATTGTTCCAATAGATGTTGGAAGCCACGCCATGTGCTACAAGGACTATTCTTCTAATCCAGACATACGTCCTAGAAGAATAAATGTCCTGGACCATTTTCTGCCTAGAGAATATATGTCCACCATCACACTGACTATCCATCTAGTTGTTAATCATTTCCAACACTATTGATAGTCTTCATGGAAATCAGAATAATGTCATTCAATAGAACACAATTGTGTCTATCCATAGTAGTACACAACTACTATCTAGTGGTACATAGCCACACCAAGTACCACACAACTATTTAACCAGTGACACATAGTCACAACCAGTGGAACACATCCACCGCAATGGCATACAGCTATTGTCCAGAGACATACAGTCTCCATAGTAATCATATCATCCAATATCAACTTGCATAACAATATCATGATACAAACTAAGTCATATGGGCCATTCTTCCACTCACATTTGTGATATCTAGAAGAACATCTTCCCTCGGGAGGTAAAACATCATCCATGGGCTATATGGACTATTCTTCTCAAGCATAGAAGAATAATTGTCCCTGATTTTTTAGCATGGACCATTCACCTAACTGGGCCATCCCTCCGGCACTAATCATAGTGCAACCTGAAGAGAATGAGTCTGCCCTAGGGAATGTCTATCCATGATTGTTGAACTTGAACTAGGCCATTCCTCCAGCACTAATCATAGTGAAATCTAGATAGACTGAGTATGCCCTAGGCAATGAATGTCCGGACCATTTCCTAATGGAAATGACTGTCTGGACCATTTCCTAATGGAAATGACTGTCCTGCACCAATCTCCAAAATGGACCATTATTTGAAACTTCTCACAATTGTGAACTTCAAAAGAATGACTGCCCGGTGAGGCAGACCATTCTACTTGACCACTGCTCAGAGTGACTACCAAGAAGAATGATTGTCCTATACCATTCCCCCACACTGGCCACAAGCGGAATCATTATTTATGGTACATCAACAATCTATCAGACCATTTTCATTATGAAAATGACTATCTGATCTGGACCATTTTTTGAAATGGAAAATGCATGTCCGTGAGAAATCTCAAACCACTTTCCAAACTAGAAAAGAACTTATCATCCTAGACCATTTTTCAAACTGAAAAATGATTTTCCATAAATCAATAACATATCAGTGCTCCCTCCCAACCTAGGAGTAATATCTTCCTTTTTCAATAAGGAATTTGTCTCCACGAGCCCCAGCTTGTTTCTTAAGTACGCAAACTTTTCATCTTGGACAGAGACTTTACCAAAATATCTGCTATCTACTCATTTGTGGAGATATATTGGATAACCACTTCTCTTTTCTGGACTTCATCATGGAGAATATAATTCTTGATCTCAATGTACTTCAGTCTATCATGGAACATTGGTTTTCTATGAAGGATTCATATAGCTCTGATCATTATAATATATCATAGTCGAATTTAGCACTTTTGTTTCCTGCTAGCTCATGACATCGTGGAAAATATCAAACTAAAACATATCCAAGTAGCACTTCTTCTGTCATCGTGATATTTTTCCATGGATTAGCAATCCATCATCTCGGACTTATGAGTAACTATTTTGATACGCTATCTCTGTTATAGAAAGTTTTCACCATGCTTTTGTTGTATATGAGATACTCTGCATCAGGTTGTTTGAATCCATACAAGGTCTTCTTATATCTGCATGCATGGGTCTCTTTCTATTATAATCTTCTTTCTTACTTGCTTTATTTGGGAAGAATGGTCTTTTACATGTAAATTCCAATCCATGGATACTGGTGAGTTGTCCTTATAGTTTTTCTCCCTCCTTCTGGAAAAACCTCTGAATATCGCAATGCTTCCATTCACAAGTCTTTTTCACATTTTCTTATATACATTGTTCTTTATCATAACTTCCATTTCTTCTGCTTGATTGCTTCTAGTGGGTTCAAACCAAGTTGGTAGTCTTGTGATTCTCGGTATAATAACAGGTTGTTCTGGATTTTCTTTCTTTCTTGGAATCTTCATGTTCTTCCTCATGTTTCTCTTTATCTCTTGGGTCCATGGAGTCTTCTATAGATTCCATTCCCTGAAGATTCCAACTTCTTCCTTTCATCATAGGATCATGGATGTATATGGACAACAAAGGATACTTTAAAGCTTCTTTTCAAAGAAGACTTATTTTGAACACGTGCTTCTTATCATGGCTGCTACTTTCAATGGGAACATGGAAATATACTTCATAATCCTCAGTGGATCATATCATTTAGGTTTATCTCCCTCATAATCCTTGTTTCATGTATGAATGCATGCTCTTCTTTTTGGAATTCTATAATCAACTCTTTCTAACTAAGAGAGTCCATGCTTTCATCTACATCCTTATTTCCTTCTGCAAAGTGTCACAAATCTTTTTCTAATTTCCTCTTTATTGTTGACTTCTTTTTGTTTTGACTTCTTCTGGGTCTCTTCAAGTTTGATTCTAATTTTGGCTTATCTAGCAGTTGTTGCTTATATAATAGCTTCCATAGGAATTGTTACCAAGGATTGTCAACGTACTTTATCTTTTTAGATACATTACTTGACTAGTAATCATCATAATAGTAATCCTTGTCTTGTTATTATTCCATAGGTGTTGCTTCACTGACCATCTTATCTTCTAAGAAATAGATATATAGGAACTATGTAAACATGGTATGTACAAGGACTATGTTACAAAATAATATTGTTACCTTGACTACAAGAAGAAATTTGCTTCATCTTGTTTGACTTTCTTTGAGGGTTCCTTTTCTTCCGCAATTGTTGTTTTGTGTGTTTCGTTCCTTTTCTTTAACTTGTGACAATGATTCTTGTAGTGACCATATTTTCGATAGTTGAAGCATAGTATTTTTGGCATATCCTTATCTTGATTTGGTTTCTTCCTTGAGTCAAACTTCTTCTTATTCTTGAATTTATTGAACGTTGTTGTGTATGCTTGATCATCATATTTCCTTTGGAATTTTGATTTTGCGCTAATCCTTGATTCTTCTTATGCACAACAAGTCCAAAGTTCTTCAAATGTGGGATACTCCTTTCTTGTGTTCATGCTTGCGCAAATGCATCCCATATCTTGGGAAGGCCATTGAGTACTATACTTACCAGTTCCTTCTCTAAAATGATTTCTTCAATAGCTTGTAGTTGATCTCTTAACTGAGATATTCTCACAAGGTATGATGTTATGTTGTCATCATCATTCATTTTCATGTCACGGAGCTCATTCTTCAGACTCATTACTTGTCCAATGTTTCTGACTGAGAAGAGGTTAGTTAGGGAATCATACATCTTCTTAGATGAGTCAAGATGAGAGATGTAGGGTATCAAGTAGTATTTTACAGAGTCCACTATGATACTCATGGAATTGATGTCATTGTCCTTGAACTTCTCCATAATTGCAACGTTCTGAGGTTCTTTCTCTTTTCCTTCTTCAAACTGTGGCTCTACGATATTTCCTTCACAATATCCAACACTTTATTCTTGGCAAGGATGAGGTCAATCATTTTCTTCCATGCTCTGAAGTTAGAAGCCCCTTCTAACTTGTTTTCTGACTTCGTAGAGTAAGTCATGACTGCTTTGACTTGGTCAACCTTTGACTTTGACAAAAAACTCAAACTTGACATCTTAGCTTACTGAGAGTACCAGGAGGTGCGCTAGGTTAGGGTGCACTAGGCTATCCAGAAATTAGGTCAATCTCTTCACTTAAGGTGCCTCAACAAAAGGGTTAGGGTTTCGTTGTTGCAGAAAAAACTTTGACTACAACTGCAACTATAATGGAGCAAATCCTCCCAATATATCTTCCAACAGTTAGATTGTATGAAGATAACGTGGGCCCATAACTTGTTAGAAAAGTAAGTGTGTGAGTTTAACCATAGACAATATAGCAATATTCTCACCCAACCATAAACCGAAGCCACCCCCGAGGACCTTAACCATGACAGAGAATAATTCTGGAATCAAACCCTAGGCCTAATAGCCAATCAATGTAGCGTACCTCTCTCCAAAGCTAGCACACAAGGCAGAAAGTTCAAACCATAACTAAGAGAAAGTCCAAGCCTAAAACCGAAAAATACAAGTTGCAGTAGTTGCAGCTACAGCTACTCTCCAGACTTGCGCACTTACTAAATTTATGCAATGTGCACTAGATATCTGCAGTTGCGAGTTGTGCGTATCCAAATGAGCTCTGGCATCATGTATTTATACTTATCTTCCTTAGCTATCTGGGCCAACTTCTCTTTCTGGAGGCTAGAAACTCAATATTAATTATTCTCTTTAGCCGACTTGTCTTCTAGGGTTATGTCCAAGGATTTTAGGGTTTCTCTTGCTTCCCAGAATATTCTAGTCTTGTCAAGGTTACACGTGGAGGTTAATACCTCTCGCAGCTACCAAAAATATCAACACAGACTAGAAAGGAACTGCCCAACCTGGACCATTTTCCGAACTATAAAATGATTGTCCATAAATCAATAGCATATCAGTGCTCCCTCCCAATCCAGGAGTAATCAATTCCTTTTTCAATAATGAAGTCGTCTCCATGAGCCCCAATTTTTCACTTAAGTACAAAAAAATTTCATCTTGGACAAAGGCTTTATCAAAATATTTGTTATTTTCTCATATGTGGAGATATACTAGAGAATCACTTCTCCCCTCTGTACTTTATCGCGAAGAATATAATGCTTGAACTCAATGTGCTTTGACCTATCATGGAACACTAGGTGCTCTTAAAGCTTCACATAGCTTTGAACATCACAATATATCACTGTCGAATTTAGCACATTATCAGACAGTCCAGAAACCGACTTACGAAGCCACACTGCTTCCGTACAAGCATCACAAAATTCAATATGCTTTGCTTCTGCAGTGTTGAGTGAAACAAACTTCTTGTTTCCTGCTATTCCATGACATCGTGGGAAATCTCAAACTGAAACATATCCAAGTAGCACTTATTTTTTCATCTACACTACCTTCCCAATATGAATCAATAAATCCATGCAGTTGTATATCATAACTCAAGTGTCCCACAAGGTAAATATATGGTTGAGTATTCTCAAAATACATTAACGAACTAATCATTTGTCGATACAAAGATTGATCTATTGGATCATAGTCTCTCAACTTCTTCAGATTTGTCATCATGGGAGTTTTCCATGGATTTGCAATCCATCATCCCGTACTTTTGAAGAACCATTTAAATATACTTCCTTTGTCATAGGAAGTTTTCACCACGCTTTTGTTGTACATGAGAGGCTTTGCACCAAGTTTGCTTGAATCCATATAAGGTCTTCCTCCATCTGCATACAAGGGTCTCTTTTTGGTATACCTGATCCGGATTTAGGAGCGGAACGAACTGATTAACAGGATGAATACAATAAACACACAGATAGGAAGAATAACACAAATATCCAGTGAACAATATCTTCTATTAAATAATGAAATAGGTTGAAACTGTAAAACTGTAGAACTGAAACTTGCTCGAATGGTGGTAGCTATCTTTGATAAGAGATATGGCTACTACGCACATTCATCTAAGCATGAAAATGGATTACAATGGCGCTCCATAGGCCCTTTTCATATTACTCATGAATTCCAAAACCCTAGACATCCAAAACCTAACCCTAGAAGGTAAAACGCCAAAATTCATGTGGGCCCTATGGGTATGTTGGTGTAATTTGGTACCTCAACTTCCTAGGGTCATAAATTTTGCATACAACCTTCGTTTTAGGCGCGTGATAGCTCGTTGGAAAGGTATTTCATAGAAATACACATTACGCTGCCATAATCTGACTTTATCTACAGTTTGACTGTGGTGAGCCAAAAAAAAATTAGGGCCTCAAAACAACCCTGAAAGTACATCAAGATGTGCTGACATGAAAACATACAAAATAAGCCAGATGGATGAGGCGAGAGGCCACTCGTATCCACCAGTAGAATGTGTGAGGCTTCAGACAGCCCCAGAAGTGTAGAACTCACAATTATAAAGTAGTACAAAAAGATGTGTTGAACAAAAACGGACATGAGGAGCCAGTTGGAATAGGTGTGTGGCCACCAATATCCACCTGGATCAATACCTCAAAACATTGAGGTTTCTCTACATACGCTTATTCTTCAATTACTCTATTGAGAAGAAAAGTACTTACATTCATATGATGTAAACTCCAACTCGTGGATACTGTAGGTGATATAATGGCTCAAGTAGAGGTATGTTTGGTAATCTATCATCATAGTCTTCTCCCTCCTTCTGGAAGAACCCTCTATCCCTGATTCTTGCCGTGTATCTATCAATGCTCAAGTATTTTTCACAATTTCTCACATACATTGTTCTTCATCACAGCTTCCTTTCATTCCTTCTACTTGACTGCTTCTAGTGGATTCAAACTGGTTCAATTGGTTGTTCTGACTTTTATTTCTTTCTTGGAATCTTCATGTTCTTCCTCATGTTTCTTTTCAATGTTGGAGTCCATGGAATATTCTATAGATCACATGCCATTATTTCCTGAAGGCTCCAAATTTTTCCTTCCGCCATAAGAACATAAATGTAGATGGAAAACTAAGGATATTGAAGGCTTCTTTTCGAAGAAGACTTCTTCTAGAGTCAAGTTGAACATGTGTTTATTATCATGCTTCCAATGAATAACATGGACATATACTTCATGGTATTCAAGGATTCTTCAATGGATCATATTGTTGGGGATTAGCTCCCTTCTAATCCAAGCTTCATGCCTGAATGAACAATACACGTGCTCTTATTTTGGAATTCTTTGATCAACTCCCTCCATCTGAGATATTCTATGCTTCTATCTGTTGCATCTCTCTTTGCTTTCAACAAAGTGTCACAAGCATGTTATGGTTTCCTTTTGATTTTCGACATCCTTTGAGTCTGACTCCTCCGAGTTTATTTAAGTTTGTTTCTATATGTTCATATTGTTGCCCATCTGGCAGTTGTGTCATCCTTATAAACTTTTTCTATGACGACTTCCGCAAGGATTGTTCATCAAACATATTTCACAAGTTTACCTGCTCGGAACAAGAACAACAAGAGAAAACAAGAAATGTCTATCCAAAGGAGATGTTAGTTCAACTTGTGAACAAGTACAATAAGCATATATAACAATAGTATTCATATGCACTTGAGTATTCATTGTACCTAGAACCTGAAGCCTCAACTGCTACGAAGGGTGTGCTTGTTCTTCTGAATGCACTAAATCCAATATTATAGCTTGAACAATATCTCTAGTACTTTCCCTGCAAACACACTCGTGTTTTTCTAGATGATATAACTTAGATAACATATACAAGTGCATACCTTTGAAACCTTGTAGCATCGTCCAACTTGTCTTCCAATCTGAAACTAGATACCATCTTTGACAATAAGATATTAGAAACTCAATCATAAGATTCAATGATTAGAACAAGCTAGAAACTCTAAACTTTCAAATTTGACCACAAAATCAATTTGACCAGAAGTCAACCTTTGACTTTCACTTTGATTGGTCAACCATTGACTTTGACCAGTCAAACTTTGACTTTGACAAAAAATTAAAACCTGGCGTTTTTGCTAGCTGAGAGTGCCAAGAGGTGCGCTAGGCTAGGGCGCACTAGGACGTCAAGGAATTAGGTCAAAATTTTCATCAGAAGTGCCTAAACACAAGGGTTAGGGTTTGTTAAAATTGAATAATCAGAAAAACTAGTTGCAGTTGTAACTAGTGCCATAACAAGATTAAAAAATAACTTCCCAAACTATCTTCCAATGGTTAGACTGTTTGAAGATAGTGTGGTCCCATAACCTATTAGAAATAAAGAGATGTGCTCATTTTTCCATAGACAATATAGCAATATTGTCACCCAACCATAGGCACAAAGGCCACCCTCGAGCACCTTAACCTTGGCAGACAGAATAATTCCGGAAGCAAACCAATTTTCAACCAAGGTAGTGTACCTTTCTCCAAGGCTAGTGCACCAAGCAAGAATAACCAAATGCCAAGAAGAAATTCCAAACCATAACCAAGAGAAATTCCAACCAAAGTCCAAAATCTTAGTTGCAGCAGCTACAGCTGCATTCCCTCTCCATACTTGCGCACCACTAGTCTTATGCAGTTGTGAGAGTGTGAATGAAAAATGAGCTCTAGCGCCCTCTTATTTATAGTGCTCTGTGTCACTTGTCCAGGACGACTTCTTCTTTTTGGAGGTTAACACTTAAATATTAATTATTTTATTGATTCGACATGTCTTCTAGGGTGTCTACACATATGTTTAGGGTTTCTCTTGATTCCTGAAATCTTCTAGTCTCATCAAAGGTTACACGTAGAGGTTAATACCTCCCATAACTACCATAATATCAACAGTTCCCACTATGCAATATCCATCAATGGCTCATCTTTTTCATGCATCAGTTCTTACGTCTATCCCTCCAGTTGCTTAGTGGATTATTGTATTAAGAAACATAATGTAGTGATTTCAGGTTGTATTTGTTTTTGGGTTTTTAGAAAATCTCTTACACTTCTCCAAATAAATTTAAATGACATGAAAAGTTTTGGATTAAAATTGAAATCTTTGATGAACATTTGTTACCATTTCATGTAGTTGTCGTATTAAGAATGTATTAAGAAATATAATGATGACTTTGTTAATGGTTTCAAGTTAAATAAATGACAAAACAAAATTTACAAAGATCAAAACTATTTTTCCAACATTTTAGGTCTAAAGAACAAAATCAATATCGCCTTGTGTAATGAACCCCTGCATTCTAAACTCGTTGAATTTTTTTTCTTCCACAATAAAATCAACAACAGGAACATGCTAACTAATTCATGCATTTAACATGATATCTAAAACCCGAATGCATCCAAACAAACACATAGCAACAACATCTGCTCAAAACCCTCCTCAATGGTCATTAGATTCACAAAGAAAATCCTAGCCATTGACAAAGTAGGAACAACAAGATAAACCTATATCACCTATTACAACATCACAATTCTATAGATTAAGTACAAAGTTAAATTCAATGTCATCTCAACACTCTATGGCCAATGTAGTTCCATCTATGCAGTATCCATCAATGGCTTAACCTTTACATGCAATGAATGTAGTTCCCACTATGCAATATCCATCAATGGATCATCTTTTTCATGCATCATTTCTTAATTCTACCCCTCCAACTTCTTAGTGGATTGGAAACTACCAAATATATCCCTTTACAGGGAGAGATCAGCCTCCAAATCCATTGTTTCCTCTAGAGCTTATACCAAGAACGGTTCAAAAAAAAGAAACTAGTAAGTCGGGTGCCCTACTCCTCTTTGAGCCCTTTGGATATTCAGAAAGTGATTATTTTTTGTACATTTATCTCCATCATATATCATTGAAAGAGTTTCGAAGATTTTATATGAGATAGGTAAATTTAATTCTTCAGAAAAGTCAGACAATTTTATTTAATGTTATAGAAGATAATTAAATGGTGTAGTTGAGTTGTATAGGTGGTGCTTGTATTCCACTTGCATCTAATCTACAGGTGGTTCTTGTGTTCCACTTGCATATAATATGCAAATACCGATACACTTCCGGATGGAAGCATTGATTACAAGCTAGGAGCATATAGTACATGGAGGTTGGGCCTTGGAGTTGTTGATGATCCTAATGAAATGACCATCTATGATGATGTTTCCTCTAGGGATTAAATATAGAATGGATTGAAAAATGAAAATATGAAGTGGGGTGCCTAACTGTCCCCTTTCATCCCTTTAGATATACTGACAATTATTACTCTATCTTATTGTATATCTATCGTATATCATTGAAAGCTAAATTTTTCAAAGAGGCAAAGTTAATGCTTTAGAAAATTCAGAAAAATTTATATGATGCAATAGAAGATTATGAAAGGGAGAAACCAATTCATACATGTGGTGCTTATTTTCCACTTCCACCTAATCTATAGGTGGTGCATATACTAGTACACTTTTGAATTGAAGAATTCAACACAACCAAGATCATATGGTACATGAAGGTTGGGCCTTGGAGCTAATGTTGATCCTAATGAAGTGATCCAATATGATGATGTTTACACTTTATAGATGAAGTATAGGATATTGAGTTATCATAGATTCACACATAATCATTTCCACAGCTTCAACAAGACAGTTGAAGTATCCTCATTTTTACCGGTTCTTGCATAATGCAATGTAATGCCAAGCCATTTATAGGAATTTGGTGACTGCTCGGTGAATTTAAATTTTGTAAAGAAACACTAGTGAACTTCACTGGTTATAACAATTATCCATCATTGCAATGGATTATACAATTGAGGCCTAATATTTTCCTTTTACACATTTTTTATGAGGTTTAAAAGGATGAAGGGTCATTGACAAAGGAATATCCTTCCATTCAAATCAGATTCTATAGTTTTTCATTAGAAATAACCATGTATGCATTTATCTTGGCCTAACTTCATGATGTGGTGCCAATCTTTCAATAGCTTTTAAATTATCGAGTGGTAAACTCAACATTGGTTGCTTTGTAATTTCAATCTCAATTGAGATGCATTTTGAAATTATATTCAAGAACTAAGAACATTTGGGCTTAAAATAACTATGTTGATAAATTTGACATAGCATTATTATTATTATTTTTTTTTTATTTTTTTTTTATTTTTATTTTTATTTTTTTATACTAGGGGAATCGGTAACAACGGCAGTATCGTACTCGCGTGACACGGGGTCGAATCCTATCGGCTGCCTTATAACCCCTAGGGAGAAACGCACAGCCCGCAAGCACGCCCTCCGAGTAAATCGGGGTGAGAATCGACCTTGAGACCTCATTTTACATAGTTCCTTCCATTTACGCGGCACTTGCCAATCGGTCTACACCCCTGCGGGCATTTGACATAGCATTATAAGAAACAACATAATATTGAATGTATTATTAATGTGAATTGATTGAAATTGATTTGTTTTTTTGTGGTCCAAAAATTGAGAAATAGTGTATTTTTTTGAATGGTGTCATTCAACGCTTTTCTACCAAGACTTACATTGTCCTTTTGTAGTGCAATTATTACAAGTTTTCAGACAAGCACTTATATTTTTCCAAATAAATTTAAATGATAAAAAAAATTATGCATTAAGTTCAAATCTTCCATGAATATTCATTACCATTTCATGCAATTGTTGTATTAAGAAACATAAAGTATTGATTTTGAGTTGTATTTGTTTTTGGGTTTTTAGAAAAGCTCTTACATTTCTCCAAATAAATTTAAATGACAAGAAAAGTTTTGGACTAAAGTTGAAATCTTTCATGAATATGTGTTACCATTTCATGTAGTTGTTGTATTAAGAAATATAATGATGACTTGGTTAATGGTTTCAAGTTTAATAAATGACAAAACATGGTTTACCAAGATCAAACATTATTTTTCCAACATTTTAGGTCTAAAGAACAAAATAAATATTGCCATTTGTATTGCATCCCTACTTGCTAAATTCATTAAATTTGTTTTGCTTTACACAATAAAATCAATGACATGCACATGCTAACTAATTCATGAAGTTAACATGATATTAAAACCCGAATGCAACCATATAAACACATAGCAACAACATTTAGATTAACATTTATACACAGTGGAAATAATTGTGCAAATAAAATAGAAAACTTATTTGAATTGATGAACCAACTAGTTGTGTACATGGGATGTTCCTCCCAGCCATAGGCTTGTTGTTTCAAATATCAACAACAAGCCACCCCCAATTTGACAATATGAGTCCACAAGGAGGTCTAGCCCTCTTCGATGTCCACTCTCCACAATCAACAACCCAAAACCTAGTTCTACTCCAACAACAATTCTCATCCACTAGATCTATTGTCCTCGACCTGCACAACCCAAGGAATGGGATCCCCCTTCTCTGCCATGTAGTCCCTTGGGATTTCCCACTTCCCTCTAGGGATCTAGTGCACTCAGTTGGCTAGGAATATCACATCTGGGGACTCTATGAACTCTTATTTTCTCCAAGAGTGCTCATAGCAGCCTTCTTAAGGATCTTAAGCCATTTCCTCAATAGGAAATTTTACTTATAGGAATGCAATCTTCATAATAGGCCTACAACCTGATTTTCAACATAAAAACCAACCCAACAATGGTTGTCCTTAAGCATAACATGGTTAGTGCTCTTTTTCCAACACTCAACCCTCTTCATGCTCCCCAAATCCAACATGAAAATTTGACCCAAAAAGGCACTCGAATTTCATTTTCTTCTCGTGTAAGATCAACTGACATGTTTCCCAAAAAGTGGTTGTACTTAGCCCATGTTGTCATAAATTGTGTAAATTGACCTTTCCACCTACCACTCTTACATTACTTTAATATTTATTTGATACTTCAAAAGTGGATAAACATTAATATGAATTGGATAAATTAATATAAATGGGTAACCCCTTGGACCCTTCTTTAGCCCCCTCTCTTGTGGAATCATATCCCCTTCGTCGTTGTAGTCTTGCTTGTACCACAACCAACGATTATTATTTATTAATTATTTTAATGTGCAAAATACGTAATTTGTCCCTTGGCCATACTAATCAATATGGGCTATCTTGCTCGACCATATTGGCTCACCAACCTAATTAATATTTTCATAGTTACATTATAATTGGGGGGATTACAAACGGGGATATTACACCACTTTCAAGATAAATTCTAATGACATACATAGTGACACTAGTCACTGGGCTAACCTAAAAATGTCTTGTGATGAGAAAATTTATAGAATTTGTGATAGAGAAGAGGTTGAGGATGGGCACCATTTCCTTTCAACTAAGCCTAAATGTATAACTTTACCTAGCATCATAACATGACCACTCCTCAAGACTTCATTGCTTATGAAAACTCTAATGATCTTTTCTTGAAACGGTATTCTAAACAATAATTACCACGATTCCTTTTATTATGATAAACCTTATTGTTTTACAGAGTATGGTTAACATCATAAACTTCATTAATATAATCAAATAAAAAGGATGAAAGGGAATGCTTAAACCTTTTCACCCATGTAATATGTTTTGTTGGAGACATGTGGCTTGAGTAAGGAGGTGATTAATAAGGGATAATTTTAAGAGAAGGGGATTTTGTTACATAGGAAATTTATGGGAGGAGAGTGGATATAATTAGGGAATGAAGAATACAAGAATGATGAACCATGAGAAATGAGAGGAACATTGCTAAGCCCTAAATAGTGGCTCATTACCCCTTAATTGGGGCATATTACATTAGTAATGTTATTTTATTTATGTCGGCTTGAGTCCATTAGTTGTAATTGTACCTCCTAGTCTCCTATATATACCAAGGAGACATTTTCATTTGGAATCATCTTGTATTGGAACATATATGTGGTGTATAAGGAGGTTTCCCCCTCGAAGAGGCTTATTATCTGAAATTATCTCCTTTTCAAGGTGTTGAGTACTTATTCTGAGGTTTTTCTATGCTATATTGATATTTGGTTCTTAACATATGGTATAAGAGCTCAAGGTCTTGGGGTTTCGCTGCTACATCTGAGAGACCTTGGAATTATCACTATAATTTTTTTTCTACAAAGTTTCAAAAGGAACGGCTTAGAGGATATTTAGTAGACAGATCAAGGTACGTTGGGTTAAAATTTCAACTCCTTAGGCCTTATAATTTTGGAGATACAGCTTATGTAAGATAGGGTTTTGGAATCATCTTGAATTGAGTCATTGCAGAATTTTCGCTATAAAACTTTTTATGTATTGTTTCAGACCCTTCAATCGGGAGGATATTCATAGAACTTAGTAAGGTATTTTTGGTAAAACATTCAGTTTCTGGTTCATCTTACATTTGTAGATACACCCTATGGAAGATAGGGTATCTGACCAGTCCTATTGACTAGTCTCAAGCAGGTGTTCCGGGTAAAACAATCATAACTTCTTCCTAGAGTATCAAAATTGAGTGAGACTGGTTTCATTGGATAGTGGACAGTCTGTAGTATTTCTGGTACAATTTTCAGAATTTTATATCAATCATTTTGTGTGGGGCACGCTATACAAGTGAGATCTCCTGGAAAGGCCAAAAATCAGCAAGTTGTGGGGAAGTTACCGTAAATTCCACTTGGCACATCCAATTTTGATCAGACCTGTGGCATTGCAGAGAAGAAATATTAGAGAACTACAAAAAAGAAATTTTCATACCCAAAAGGGCCTAAACTTTGGATATACAGCAGAAGAAAGATTGTCTAGCAAAACCACCTCAAAATCAAGGTTCAAAGTGATACTTGGCCAACATGCCACCCAAAAAGGAAACTTCTACACCAAATAAGCCTCTAGACAACCCTACTTGGACTCTTGATGAAGGTGAATAAATGCGTAGGGACATAAATGAATTACAAAAGAAGACAGTGACAAAAGATGAACTATAAGGGATGATGGATTCAATTGAAGCTAAATTGGAGACAATAATGGATACTAAGATGGATGGTTTAAAAAGGGAGATCATGGAGGGATTGAAAATTTTCCTAATAGAGAGGATACCTGAAAGTGAAAATGTATCCCATGAAATTCATGATGAGGACACAAGGAAGATGAATCAAGAATGGAGAAACTTCAACTTTGGGTTGAAGACCAACCACGTTCCTAAGAACGATATGAAGAAGTTTGATGGCAAGGACCCAATCACATGGATACTTTAGATGGAGCAATTCTTTGATCTACATAATGTGCCACATACACGAAAGGTATGAATTTCTTATTTATATTTAGAACCCAATCAATTTCTATGGTATCAATGGCTTTGTTCTCCTAAATCACTCGTCACTTGGACAATTTTCACAGAAGAAATGATAGCACACTATGAGGATACAAGGAGCAATACCTTCTTTAGCCAATTGATAAATCTCAAGCAAAAGGGTTCAGTTACAGAGCACATTGAGAACTTCCAAAGAT
>ML809161.1:44223-54301 GCA_009831015.1 Picea engelmannii
TTATCATAGATCTAGTGAAGTGTTTATTTGGGTATTGCAAAGTATTTTGTTTTACCATCTAGATCTACTCACATCCTCTCTATTTTTGTAGCTTTTCTCACAAGATTTGCAGGTTACCTAAGGGTTTGGTGTAAAGGTTTCAGATCTGGAAATCTTTTGTTTTACCCACTTAAAACCTCTAAATATTTATGTTCTTTTCTATACTTCTTTTGGCATTCTAACATACTTGAATAGAGTATTTAAACATATTATACTTGCTGATTTTTACACAAAAAATTTCTGGTTTGTTCTAACAGAAATTCTCCCAAGATTTTGGTCTTTTTTGCAGCTTTTCCAGCAAGTTTTGCTTGCTGATTTGTTGCAGGTCTGAACCAATAAGGAGGTACTACAACCCATTTGGGGCCATAAAACGTCCAAGAGTAACCTCCTAAGCTAGGGTATTGAATACCCTCTTCTTCCTCTACTCTCTCACATTGTAAGCAAGCCCCAAGAGAGTCTCTAGGGCTTGAATTTCTCAAGTTTATTTAAATTTCTGCAATTTTTTGTTTCTTGTGCCTACACCTAGCAAAGAGGCTTGGCTTTGCCACCCATGCTATATCGTAAGGCTAGGATTTAGATTTTATTTTCTGTTTTAAGCATTTATTTTGTTACCCCAAGACAAGGTTGTGTGGCTAGGTTTACTTGTTTATTTTTCAAGTTAAGTTATTTCCTTTCTTGCATTCTTTTGCCTACACCTAACAAAGAGGCTTGGCTTTTCCACCCATGCTATATCGTAAGGCTAGTTTAGCTTGTTAGATAGTTCCATGGTTTATGTTCCATGCTTCTAGTTCTTTTCCTTTCAAGTTCATGTGAATATCTAACTAGTTAGAAGCATCTCTTTACCTTGCTTAAGCCGTTGAGGCATTTTCTTTTTCTTGTACGTTTTATTTAAGCACTTGTTATTTCATTTGCTCAAGCTTTAAACACAAGTAACTTTTAATTGCTTAATCAATCTACTTTAGGCTCTAGGGGAATCAATTTACTTAGCCTAATTAGATCACCCATTACTGATACAACTTTAGCCACAAAAAAGGAAGCGTGTGGAGGTGACTTGGGGTGCTAGATCAAGGATGATCTCACGACACTAGATGTCCCCCTTGTTGAACACCCAAGTTTTCCAGATTGACCTATGGAGCTAGGGTAAGGCCTTGTTTGTCTTCCTTCTTGAGCACCCAACAGTCCTTTTGGCCAAAGCGGTAGGAGTGTTGGGGTAGTCACCTAGTCTAGGAGTGCAACTTAACTAGTTTCAATATAACCTAAGCCTTAACACTTGAATCATATCTTAGTGGTTTATGCTTTTTTATTTTATGCAACCTTTACTTCAAGCATTATCTTTCAAGTATTTTAATTGAGCATTGTAGTGATTGAGTAATTCTATCTTAAGTTGCGCACTAGTGCCTGTGGAGGCTTCTCTTTCAAGTTTTATCTTTCATCTCTTGAGTTGCACACTTTTGCCCATTGGTGGCTTTAGTTTCATCTCTTGGTTCCTCTTAAGTTGCACACTTGTGTTTCTAGTTGCCTCCTTGAAGTTGTGCACCTTTCATTGGGGCACTTCAAGCTTTGTTTGCAAGTAATGTTGGTGGTGAATGCATCTTGAGCTATTTCCTTTTCTTATTTGCAAAATCCAATTAGAGTTAGTTCATCTTTGCTTCACTATTTTCTGAATTCTAACTAGTGCTTAATTCATTTCATTTGTAAGTGCTTGTACTTTTGTATATTGTTCAATCATCTAACTATTCTTTAGTTTGTTGTAATTATAATTCTTTTGTATCTAATCTAATTTGTAAAGTTATTCTTTTCTTTGTTTAGATCTCTTATTGTAACTTAATTGAACCCATTGCCCAACCTTAGCCACTAGTCTTAGTTGTCTTAGGCAAAGGTTTGCTTTTGCATTGAAAGTTTGCATTTGCATTGCTTGCCTCTCATTTAGGCTAGTTTCCCCCTACCCTTTAACAAATTAAAATTAACTCCTAGATCTCACCTAATAACTCACATAGTAACTAGGGTCTACCTGTAATGTCCCCCACCTCTTGATGAAGAGGTTTTGGGAGGACTTAGTGGCCTAGGCATCCCCACTAGGCCATAGTCTCACACTGAGGGGAAAAGTCAACCAAACTAAGGTTATATTCTTAAGTTGACTTAATAAAAAGAGAAAAAGGAGTAAAAAGATAACTCAATGAAGAAATAAAAACGCTGGAGGTTAAGTTAGGGTTAACTCTAGGGGTTAACTTAACTCAACAGGGAAATAGAAGAAAAGTATAAAGAGAAGGCTAGGGCGCACCTCTCATTCATTCCAGATTTTGGTATTTTGCTTGTTGATGCTCTTGAGCATACAGTTTTGAGGGTTTTGATATTACAAACCCTAGTGAACAACTCAATGGTGAAAGATTCCACTCACCTAGCTCCAAGCTTGGTCTCGGGGATGAAACACTCCACCCACACCATTCTACAACTATCATCTATCCAGGAGGACTAGCAGGGTCGTACCATTTGGATCAGCAGGGCCGTACCAGCTAGGGTTTTCTTGCAGGGGCGCACTATTGGTTGAGGAAGAGTTCGATCCAGCACATTGAAGAAGCTTGAGAGGTTTCCAACATTAGGGTTTTGCTTGCAGGCCCTTGCTCATCAGTTTGAGGGCTTCTTGGAGGAGTTATCACATCCCTATCATTCATCTGTAGGATGGGACGATTTCAGGAGTGAGGGTACAACTTGGTGATTCAGTGTTTCTCAGATCTAGAAGGTCATAAGCTAGATCTGACCTTGAAACTTCTCTCAAGTGCTTGTGGTTGCCCGATCTATCATCCAGGAGAGTTTCAGACGATTCAGACTTTGTATTCAGCTGGGCTGTACTATTGGCCACATTCAGGGTTTCAGGAGGGCCGTACCATCTTAGGGTTTTTGCAGTTGAGGAGGAAGCTTCAGTGTTTGAGCTTCATACTTCAGGAGAAGGCTTCCATTGCCTTGATCTATCATTGAGGAGAGTTTGGCAGCATTAGGAGGTCTATATCTTCAGGAGGGTTGAACCCCTGGTGTCCAGTGTCGTCAGCAGGCCATACCAGCAGTCATCGGGGCCGTACCAGTTGCTTGAGGGTTAGGCTGAAACCCTAGTTTGCAGTTGAGCGTTCATCTTCTATTGGCAACCTTTGGGAGGCTTGTTTTGTATCTCTGGGAGCATTTTGTATGCAACTCTAGTATTACCTTGAAGCCATCTATTCAGATTTGCTTCTCCATTGTATCAGGTGCTTGCTTTCTTATAATAAAGTTCAACTATTTGCTTGTGGTTCCTATCTTGTGTAATGTTGATAATCTTCATATGATGATGATGATGCTTGTATAAATCCATGGCTGAATAATTGAATAAACCCTAAGGCTGAAATATTCATGGTCAACCTGCATACACAACAAATAATAATCAATCAGAGGTTAGTTAGTGATTCTCAGCAAAAAAAAATTTGGCTTGGGATCATTACACTACCCCCCTTGGCTTCCCTAGGAGTAAGCCTAGATGAAAGAAGTTCAAGTCGAGGTGACAGTGGGCTTGAACTTAGGCATTGTGCCTCCGAGGACACACTAAGTGGATTGAGACTTAGTCCACGCTTGCAAGTGTGTATAAGGACGACAACATGTCCTAGGGGCCAGATCACACTTTGAAATCCGATGGATCTAGGATCTAGGCTGACACTACTCTCTTCCTACCTCTTGGTGTCCCTATCCACTGGGAGCATCAAAAATAAAGATGTGATTCATTGTGTAGTGTCTAGTCATGGAGGTGGTTGAAGGATGTGAGATCTATGTTTGAGGGTCTCCCTTATATATGAGGTAGGCTTCTTTGGTTTGGGTATCAAAAGAATGTGGAGAGGGAGTTATGAGACTCTTTGAACAAACATCAGAACTGTCTGCATATCTAATAATGTCAAAGGCATTTGAAAACAAAGTGATCCTCTCTCTCTGTCTCTTGTGTGTGGCATAGTCGACATAATCTCTCTATTTGTGGAATCCGGTGCCCAATGTTCACCTAAATTTGGTGAGAGGCCACTCATAACTGGCCAAAGGAAATCTCGAGCTCGTGCATCCAATGCCACAATGTGTAAGGGGGTTGAACGATGAGGCCATCTTGTAGCTCCATGAAGTTCTTTGCATAAAAGGTCATCTTGGGCTTCAACCCCCTAGGAGGGGTGATCCAAGTGGCCTGGATATATCCCTTGTAAATATCCTCTCTAATAATCCTGATCATCATTTGTTTAGTTGCTAAGGGGTGGTTAGGAGCATCTAAAGAGTACATGAACGAAGGAAGGGGTTCCATTGATATGCTAGTAGATTGTAGGAAACAAGATACCACTGAGAACCAACAACATGCTTTTCTTGAAGGGGTGTGGGGGAAAACAATGCAATGGCATTCAAAGAACAATAGGCAAGGTATGGATACTGATCCTTGTCGACAACCGAGTTAGTAAATCTCCAGAGATGATGCAATAAGTCAACTAGTTTGAAGATGGTATTGATTTGGAGGGGGTGAGCCACAAACTTCGCCTGAATGATGGGCTGAGGCACTATCCTGAAAATGAAATGAAGCAAGAGGGTCTAAATTCTCTTTGTTTGGGTCCAATTTGATCAAGTAGGCTAGCCCCCCACATGTTTAAGCTGTACAAAGTTGTGGGTTTGATGATGGAGTCCACGAGGTCCAATTTGAATGAGATGTCATGAAAGTGATGTCGTAAGCATTGTTTCTCTAGGATGGTGAGGTATCCATACCCCTTATTAATCTAGGGTTGGAGAGCCTACATCAATTCAAACTTGGGCATTGAAAATTGAACACCTAGATATGTGTAGGCTATGGTAATCTCTACCTCCACACCCTTGAAGTCTAAATAAAAATCTAAGAGGGCCTTCTTTGAGCTTTTGAAGATCACCGCCTTGGTTTTTCCTAGGTTGATTGTCAATTGCCAAAGGTTGCAAAATCTCGAGAGGGCTTCCATATGTCTTTGTGATCCTTAGGGGTAGATGCTAGGTGAGCCACGTCGTCAACGAAAAGGGGTATGGAGAACATGATGTGGTGGAGGAGACACTCGTCACCTGGGTGGATGTGCTTGTGCAAGAATGAATCCAACTTGTCTATGTAAATCTAAAATAAGGTGGGGAGAGAGGGCATCCATGCTTCACCCCAATGGTGCTCCTAATGAAATTTGATAATACACGTGCTGTATGGAGGCGACTGAGGATGACCTCTAGAGGTGCATGATAGTAGTGATGAGAGTCTCTGAGTACCAATGTCTCTAAGCCTCTAGAAGAAGGCCTCCCTCTGAACCGAGTCAAAAGATTCTCGAAAGTCTATAAAGCAATAGAAGACTTTTGAAGAGTTGTGTCTTGCCTCCTCCAAATAATGGTTCATAAGGTGAGGATATGGTCCATAGTTTGTCACCCGTGTTTGAATCTTGCCTGTCCTCCATCAAGAAGGTCTCTTATCTCCATCTCCTTGGATAGCCATAGATGAAGAGCAGTGCCATAGAGCTTCGAGAACCCGTGTCCCACCATAATCATCTTGTAATTGATGGATTAACACTAGAACCCGATATTGGGTAGATAGTATGAGTGTGCCAAGGTGCATGATGAATGAAGTAAGTGCAAGCTGTGCACTGGGTGTTCAAAAGCATGTGCACACATATAAAAGCACGCGAGTCTCAAGTGCAAGTGCAACCATAAGTTAGGTGTATTTGATGTTGAGGCATGCCAAAGTGATGTGGATGGAAGTTAGGCACTGAAGTTTATCAAAAACAAGGTGAAGTTGAATCAAAGAGGTAAAATGGGTCAAGTTTCTACAAAGTAATAAATATATCTTGAAGCACAGTTTTGGGAAGGAGAATAAGTTCACATACACACAGAGAAGGAGAGTGCTACTGTTGGTGACAACAAAGAATGAGATAGTTACTTGACTTGTATGGGTGTGACATAGATTTTGGACAAGTTGTAGAGAAGTGTAAGAACCCAACAATGCAAGCAAGAGTCAAGACATAAGCACACAGATGGATTACTTGTCCAAGATGGTTATCTATTCAAGGGTAAGCAATGATGCATACTGAAGAGTTCAATGCAAAAAAATATGACAAGAGTATTACACAATGGAGGATTATGAAAACACTTTGGGCAAGATGAAACACAAATTTTCCTAGAGGAAAGATATTACTTACTAAGCATGAAGGAGGAGGTTAGCAAATTTGTGGTGTGATGCAAAATATGTTAGATGGAAAATGGAGTGAGTCAAAGTATAGGATTGTACACACCATTTCCAATCCCAAAGATGTCTTGGCAATACATGTCAATAGATTTTGTTCTTGCATTGCCAATAATGCAATGTAGATTTGATGCAATGTTTGTGGATTCCAGGTTTTTTGAGATTTCACACTTCATGCCTTTTAAGAAGACTAGTGATGTGACATCTTACGTGGAGCTATTATTTATGGAGGTGGTGTGATTTCATGGATGTCGAAGAAAATTACATTTGACATAGATACTAGATTTTCAAGTCATTTTTGGAGCATAGACAGATGGACAAACTGAAGCGATGAACTGAAGTTTGGGAAATCTTTTGAGGTGTTTAATTGAAGACAAGAAAAAACATTGGGATCAAGTTTTGGCTTAGGCATAGTTCATGTATAATAGTTTGTGAAGGTGTCAATAGGATTTTTCACTTTTCAAGGTTATATATGGAGCAAATCCAAGAGGAGTGGCTTACTTGGTTGATTTTCCAAATGATATGCAAAGGAACAATGACGCAAAAGCATTTGCAGAGCATATGGAGTAAGTGCATGTGCATGTCCAGGCTAGACTTAGAGAGAAGAGTGCAAAGTACAAGGAGCAGATGTATGCACATAAGAGGTTTAAGTAATTTGCAGTTGGAGATTTGGTCATGGTACATCTCAAGGAAGAGAGCTATCCCAAGGGATTTTACAACACACTGAATGTGAAGAAGAGAAGACCATGTAGAATCAAGAGGAAGTTTGGTGACAATGCATATGAAGTGGAGTTGCTAGAGGAGTTCGACATTTTGGCCATTTTCAATGTTGTGGATTCAAAGGAGTACAAGGAAGGTGAGATTTCTTTGAAAGAAGAAGAAAGCACAAAGGAAAATTAGTGTAGAGTTGTAGACAAATGTCAAGGAAGAAACATGATGAGATTGAGCAAGTGCTAGATGAAAAGGTGATGAAAAACTAGGAATGCAAAATACTAACAGTATCAAGTGAAGTGGAGAAACAAGCCAGTTGCAAATAATACTTGGATTTCTAATGCAGAGAATAAAAAAATTTCTAAGGGGAAGGTAGTTACAGTAGAAGCAAAGGATGAAGGATCAATGCAAGATGCTCATTGCTTTATTTGCAAGGGGACGTTGATGTGGGAACATCAATAAAGTGGCTAAGTCCACGAGCACAACACAAGTAAGCGTGATACAAATGAGCATGATGTGAGTGAGCATGACATATATGCACATGGGACATATGAGTGTGACAGATAGAGAAGAGAGCACATGAGATGCTTCTTACCAACAATCTAGCACCTTAGTGCAAAGCCTTCACAAGGTGCCAAGACTAGTGGAACATCGGAAGATGCCACTACTATCACCTAAGCAACAACTTCCCTCATTTTAGTTAAGGACGGATCCAACACAAGACTTCTCTAGTAGCCTCAAGGAATCCTAAGGAAAGACACAATCAAGTGTAAGGCCTCCTATGTAACTACCCAATGCACCACCGATCAAATAATATCAAGCAAGGTAAGGATAAGGTATTGTTCAAGGCAATTTCCAAATTTGGTTTGATATGTCTTTCTGGCTGTAGGTAATTTCCAAATTTGGTTTGATAAGTCTTTAGGGCTGTCTTAAGGGTTTATCAAGTTATTATTCAATGTAAATGATTCCCAAACCACTCAAATCTGGAAATTATAAATGGCCGTTGTAAAACTTGCATAAAAGGTAGGAAATTATAGCAGCAAACAAGTTACAACAGAAATACAATTTAGCCCTCAAAATGAGTTATAAACCAATAGAAAATAGGGCTTAAACAATGAATAAAACTAGAGTTTGCACCACTTGCAAAATATGAAATCTAACATGCATATAACAGCCAATAAAAACAAGATGTCTAGCCCTAATTATGTAGTAATATAAATTCAGCAAGGCAAATTTATGCAATAAAATGATTTTAGGTCAAAGCATACAAGAAAACCCTAGGATTTTAGGTGAATAATATGCAAGAAAACCCTCGAATTCTAGGTAAAAAATATACATGAAATCCTAGACGTCTAGGGTTTTTACGGTTGGAGATTAAATTATAAGCTAAATTTGCCCTAGATTTCCCCTAAAACAAAAATAAAATTTGAATTTTAGAATTTATGATTGACTAGATGGAAGAAGACTAGCGCCTACTATTTTTTTTGGGCATATGGGATCAACTAAGGACTCCCTTCAAAGGATGTAAGTAGATCTAGGGTTGTCCACTACAAACCTTAGAAGATCCACCTAGTACCTTACAAGCTTCAAGATTATTCAAGTGAAAATACTCCACTAGTAATCTTCAAAGGGTTTAGAAGAAGGGGTTTGTCCAAGAACAATATGAAGAGAATGCACCACCACCACTAGAGAAGTACAAGTACACTTAATAATCATTCATAAAGAAAATCCAACAAGATTTAGAGAGATCACTTACTCAAGAAATTGTTTTCATCCATAAACTCTAGACATGAAAATCCATAGAAGTTGCAAAGTCATCCATAAAACATCTCCTCAAGTAGGCGCTCTAGTTATTCATCCATAGCTAAGAATAAAATAGTAAAAATAGACAAGTAGTAATGATTCTCCACAAGTAGCAATGATACAAATGAGAAGTGCTTCTCTTATTTATATGAGAGATCTAACACCCTTCTCATTATAATAATAATATTTTCCTAGCAAAAGCTCTAAGAAAATAAAATAATGCCTTTATCTCTTACAAACCCTAGAGGTAAGGCAACAAGACATAAAATATCCATGATACAAGAGTGGATGGGTCACTAAGACCCCCAAAGATGCCTCCAAAACAAAGTAAATGTGCTCATAAGACAAAACGTCCATCACAAATGCATGCTCAATTTCACAAGTGTGGCCTCATATAGTAGACGACTCACTCAAAAATAAAGTGTAGGGGCTCCAAAAGTGAAACGTTCCCTCAAAGAGGTGCAATGTTTCATCCCAAAGTGACATATCATCCCCCAAAAAGTGTGACATCTCATCCTCCAAAAAGTGTGACATCTCATCAATAGGTGTGATATCATCATGAAAAGGTGCAATGTCCTATCATGAAGGTGCCATGTCATCTCCAATGGGTGCTAGGACATCTCAACAAGGGTGACATGTCCTCATAAGGCTCAACGTCCTCCAAATGATGTGCAACGACCTCTCAAACATGGTGGGATGACCTCCATCAAATGTGCAAGTAGCCCCTTGATGTCGTCCAAAGGACCAAGGCTCTATCCAAGTGAATAGCCATGTGAAGTACATCGTCCAAGGAGGGGCTCATGTGGTCAAATGTATCCATCAAACCCAAAGGCATGTACACAAGCCAAATGCAACATAGAAAGAGAGTCATGTCAATGTAAAAGCCATTAGATAGATCACATTAAGTATCCTCTTCAAACTTCACACTAGCTCTAAACTTATACAATTTTCCAAGTTTAGGTATGGGAAGATTATCGTTAACCCCTATTAGGTGTGCTAATACCCAGGAAAAGGAGTATTTCCCAAGAAACTTGTCAAGACGTATGTTAGTGACATATGGTATGGTTTGGGCTTACTTCATGGGTGGTGGCATAGTCATGTAAGGTTATGTATGATGGTCATCCTCATGAGCGCCTTTGTATGAGGGAGCACTTAGGCAATGGGTTGCCCTTTCCTTAGCAGTGTGTCTTTCCAAACCCCTATTTGCCTTTTTCTTTATTTGTTCAAACTTTTTGGGCTTTTGATTTCATTTGCTAAGTCCTTTTTGTTAGGTATGCATCCATTGCATAGGACACG
>ML809161.1:62552-81775 GCA_009831015.1 Picea engelmannii
TATATATATATATATTTAATTTTTTTATATACAGCGTTTCCCCGGACGTTTCCGTTTTTTAGGGGCCTGTTTCGTACCGTCCCGGTTTCAGAAACTTAGAAACGTTTCCCTGTTTGTGCAACTTAGCTGGAAAGTTAAAAAAATTAAAAAGGTCTGATGTTTCTAATTATTCTGAAATTTCATGGAGAGTTATCTTCTGTTTCAACATTCTTATGTTACATATGATATTTCTGACTTGACTTGAAGTGCCTTTTCACTCTCTCCCATCGAAAAAATGAAGTTGCCGTGCTTTGTTGTCCATCTCACATCACCTTCCTGTGCATATCAATAACTTCATTTCATTCTTTTTAGTAGATCCAGCCTCCAGGAATGGGAAACGACTGTTATTCTTTTTGAAGTGGGCATTTGTCTTCTCAGATATTGGGTCAGGTTAACTGCTGTTGGCCTCATGATGAAACTGAAGACATAAAACACGTTCATCCAAATTGGGTTTCAGTGTTTTTAGACTCATTTAGCCGGAATCTCTCCATTTGGAAGTCTGTGTTGCTGCATACAAACCTGAGCCTTGAATGACCTTGCCTGAAGTCACTTAATCGAGTTTAGCATATCAACTAGAAAACTAGGTGTTATCACACAAACTTGCACTTATAGAGATAAAGTCCAAAAGCTCAAGTGTGATCCGGTGTAACCAAGAGGGAGGCCACTGTCACCTCACCAACCCTCTTTCACTTCAGGCCAGCTCTTTTCTGGCTCAAGGGGGTTTCCCTGGATTAAGATTGCTAGGACTTGGGGGATTGAAGCTCAAGGTGTTGTGAAGAGTGAGTCCAAGAAAAATGGTTTCTGGTAAGCTTTAGGGTGTAAAAGAAAGTAGTTAGAGGCCTGGAGATCTGTGTCTTTTTATTGGGAATATGGGGTCAAGTCAATGGCAGATTCAAAGGAGGACGAACCACAAAGAAAACTTAAGGATTGAAAAGCTCAACATTCTCAACAAGGTTTCTGAGACAACACAACTCTTTAACTGGCAATGGCATCTAACTTGTTATTCTTGGCATCTTCAAAATTTTTCTTCAGCAAGGTTTTGATGGAATCCCTCAAACGAGAAGCTTCGGCAGGTCTGAACTACTTTCTGGATCTTACACTCTGTTTTGGCAGAAGTGAATCCCAATAAAACACATTTCTGAAGCCACAGTTGTAACATTCCAGGATAGTCTTTCCCAAAGGATTGTCTTCATGTTTTGCTTGAACCAGATAACTGACAATACGAGGAACTGAAGTATCGCCCCCTGGAGTTGCAGAATCATTTGTTCTTACCAACTGCATCTTATCACCAACGTTTTTTTTTTGGAATGAAAATTTGAGACACCGATGCTACTGCAGGGGGTAACACTAGGCACATAGTTCTATCAGATTTTACTAATTTCACATGGAGAACAAACTACAGAAATCCAGTCTAGTGACTAGGCACACAGTTCTGCTGGATTTTCATACATATTTTCACTGGGATATATACAGAAAATTACTCTCTCTCTCTCTCTCTCTATATATATATATATATATATATATAATATGGTGGATTCTGTTACTGTTTGCTCTGGAATGCAAATTTATATGTTTAACTAGCCAGTGTAGAATATCTATTGCTTGCGAGAGATTTTGTTCAAAAATCCCCCTATCTGCTGGATTTTGTTGAGGTTCATTACACCGTTTTCCCGAGACTAATTTATTTCTTCATTGCAATGCAGAGTTCAGCAATAACTGTTTGTAATCGTGTTTGCCAGTGGCTAAGGGATGTGGAAAGTGAGATATTTCTACTGGAGGCGAGTCCACTCTCTTGGTGAATCGTATCAAGTGTACAGCTATAGTTGAAACCGAGCTTGAATTCAGATTCTTGGAAAAAAAAAAATTTAAGATTAGAAAAATTGTTTGTTATCATTTTCATTAACAAACCAAGCTTTTTTGTATAATGAGGCATCATCACTGTGAGTTGATGCCAGAAGTCAGTGTATGTTGGTTCCGCTTTGTTGCTTTTCTTATAAAATATCATGTACAGCTCCTTTAAGAGGAATCTGTGGCATTCCTTTCAGGTGAGACAATTTTCATGTTTATAGTTACTTTTTGTCAAATAATTATTGCTTAGGAGTCTTGTGATCTAGACACGACAATGGAAACATGTTGTATTTTTTCCCCCTTTCTCCTTTTATCCTTTTAGCAGGAGGAAAACAACTGTAACTGAAATGGAGCATTACTGGTAGAATATTACTCTCCCACTTCTTCCAGAAAACTCGCAGTTGGTATTGTTGTTTATACCTGTGCTGTCAATACTGAATATTAAACATGTTCCAATGTTCCAAGGATCTTTTGGGGAGCAATTTAACAAAACTTACATATCTAGGAAAATCACACTGTTTCTATTTGACAGTATGTAATGAAAATTAATTTTCTGACAAATCGGAGGATAATACTTCCAAATGACATGTAAAACTGTAGTATAGTTTGAACATTGTCTTAAAATGCAAGACGCAAAACCATCACAGTTATGTGATGGTTGAAGCTAAATTTTAAACACCGCATCAGCAGATGGTCTTAAGTAGTACTAAATTTAGATGTGCAGTCGTGGCAATTTTTAGACTTACAAATTTGATATTTTGTAAGGGGCAAGTTGATGGAAACTTGAGTATTCTGAGCTTTTGCATTTTACCACTTGTATTATGAGTTATGTTGAAGGTGTCCACCCCGAGTCATTAGCCGACTGAGTTGGATGGGGTGATTTGATGCTTGGTTGAAAATCGACATGAAGGATGGATCTGACATGGCCAAAAGTGTCTTGACCACCCGATGAGTGGACCCAGTGAATTGACAGTCTAAAGGCCTAGGATTCCCATCGTCTTGGAGGTTGTACAACTGAACTGAATTAATGGAGATTCCAAATTTACAAGTTATTGCTCACTTTAGTCAATGCATGAATAAGGGTTGTTACAACCAACCTTGTGTATAAGTAGATGGAAAGATTTGTCAGACTGTAACAATGGATGTGATATAGCATATGGAAGATTGTAACAATTTAGTCACTGTTAGCTTCTGAATGGAATAACGGTGGATAACATTTTTGCTGGAATATATGTGTATCTGTGTATCTGTGGATTATTTATTTGTCTTTGTTTCTATTAATCTGTTTATGCTCATATAATTCCACACTAGGGCGGCCATGTGTCAAATTGTCTATCCATCAGCTGATTTGCTTAACTCACGTTTAATCGGTATTGTAGCTAGAGGGATAGTTTTGGAATGCCACTTCTAAAAATTGGTATCAGAGCCTAAAGATTCATGTTGGGAGTTAGGGACGAGCAATTGTTATAGAAGTCATATCTGCATAGATATGAGGAATGGTGATTCAGTGGGAACCACTGAAGTAATGGCATCCATGCTAGATGTGAGGGTGATAGAGAAGTTCAATGGCAAAGATTTCAACCTCTGGAAACTGAAAATGGAGTTGATCCTAATAGAATAGGAGTTTTGGGTTGTTGTGCAAGGGACCAAACCCAAGGACATGAGTGATGAAAACTGGAAGATGCTGAATAATAGGGCAAGGGCCACTATCATGCTTAGTCTATTGGATTTGGTCTTATTGAATGTTTCCAAGGATAGAACGATGAAAGATGTATGGTCGACATTAAATGGGATGTATGGGACCAAGATTATCATGAATCGGTCTACCTACTTTGGAAGCTTATGGCCCTAAATAGCTATCCATCTAAATCAATGTTGCAAAATTTGTATACTTGCGAATAATGTGTTTGAGGTAAAAAATGAATGATTTGGGAAAATTTCGAGAGAAAATTGGCCAATGCTATCAAAAAGTGGTGAACAATTAAAAATGCATAGAAACTCATTTTTTTCAATCACACTAAAATATAAATTTCAAGGATCATCATGTTACAAATATGAAAAGAATATACATATGTAAGATGTATAAGATGTCCATTGATAAATAATGTGTAGTGTAATTAATTTTAGAGTCTTAGTTAAAATTAAAAGTCTAAACGAATTTACATCAAATATAAACACATCTATTATTTACCATGATATAACCTAGTATTAATGCTATTTTCCCATGTAGGTTTTGGGTCCTCTTGTAGTGGAACTAGGTGGTCTTGTGGCTGGGGATAGACATCTAGTCGTGGGTATTTAGGCTAAGCATTTGACTTTGATCATCTTGCAATAGTTGGTTTGGGACATGGTGCATCTCTTAGCCCTTATCACCCTCCACATCTAACCAATTAGGGGAATCCTCCATAACAAGCATTTTAGTGCTGACCAATGACTAAAAGGTGGTGCCAATTACATCCAAGAAAATGGGTTGAACATGAGGTGGTTTCCTCATCTGTTGCAACCACATTCAAAGTTTGTAGTAGGAAAACACCAAATCATTCAAGTGTTAATATTCTGATTTATTGCATTCTTTGAGTTTATTTTTTCAAATATATTCCAATTGCGCTTGCAGTGCAAAGTACTATATGCTTGGTTAAGCACCCAAATTTCAAACATTTAGTGTTGATCAATAATTGAAAAGTGGTGTCAATTTCATCCAAGCAATAGGCTGAACATCAAGTGGTTCTTTCATCCACTACAAGCATAATCCAAGATTGTAATTGACAAACACCAAATCATTCAAGCATGGATATTCTAACTCGCTGCACTTAACTTATTTTTTCAAATACATTCCAATTTCACTTGGAGTGTAAAGTACTATATGCTTGGTTAGGCACCCAAAGTGAAATTTTTTATAAACAATGTTTTTCCACCAACAATCTAGAAAAAAATCACATTCCTCATTACAATCAAATATGAAAAAGAATAAAACAAATAAAATTGTGTTGAAACTTGTAATTAAATTGCTTACTTGAAAACGTAATTTTCCTTCCCCACACTGGAAAAACTATTACATTCCCTCCACTACCAAATAGGAAAAAGATAAACAAATAAAATTACATTGAATTTTGTAATTAAATTGCTTGGAAACACAATCTTCCCTCTTTGCATTGTCATGTCAGTGAAATGATTCATTAACTCTCCTATACAAGTCCATCTTACTCCATATGGATTTGTGTTCTATTGTATTTGACACCATCCTCTAAACACAACCAAAGCATTATTCCATAACCTCACCATCGAAACATAAACCACAAGAATAAGCAATAGAGGGGTTGCAATATGCCTTGGTTGCATGAATCAAATGACAAAACATATGTTCCATCTACATCAACTGAATCCCATATCATTATGTCCCTAAACTCTACGTACTCATCCTTTGTCCTATAATATGATCATGTAGCTTCTTTGGCCTTATCTATGGCTTTATATAGGTAGCTCATTATGGGCTTCTCACCATCAACCAATTGAAGAATTTTAACGAAAGTTGGATTATTGCACAAACCTCCTCTATCACAACCCAAAAGGAATCTTGATAAACATGTTTTAAAATTGCCTTCCCATACTATTTCTCATCGAATGCGTTATTATACCTCTCATCAACAATAAACATCCTCTACAACTCCAATTGACAATTGGGGATGGATTGAAGAGAAATGATGATGATAGCAAAATGAGTGATAGTGGGGCACATAGGCTTTTGTTTCATGTCAATGTCCTTGTGAGGCTAAGAATTGAGGCATGGTTGTAGATGAGTTCAATGATGCCTTTAACCTCATTGAACACCTTCTTGAGAAGTTAGACCTTGTAAATATCTTCCTACATCATATCAATGCAATGTGCAACACATGGAGTCCAAAACAATGTTGGGTATGTCAAAACAATGTCGGGTATGTCCATTAATAATTTTCCATTGTCATATCATTAACAACATATTTTGTTATGACATGCACACCATACTCCAGACCCATCTCTTAGATGAACTCATCAATGATTTGAATAACATTGTGGAGATGAAACAATATATTTAATAAACATTGCCCCCTTGGGACAATTAATTGAGAAATTTAGGAGGGTTCCATGCTTCACATCTGTCCAATTGTTGGGCATATGATCTCCCAAAATTTCAAAACTCCAATCTAGTTATGCAATCTTCTTTTAGTTTTGAAGATTGTTCTCTTCAACTCTCAAGTAGGGCCTTTATATCCAAACCCAACAACATCCCACATTCCTTTGATAGAATGAATTGTTCTTGGCAAAACACAAAAAGGTATTTCACTTTATGAGAAAACCCTACCTACAACCCTGTCTATTTATGCCTTTTTGCTTTTTAAGAATCAAGTGGATTGGAGGTTGTGTCCCAAGTTCTATCCTTGGAACAAAGAATGATAATGTGGGGCTTGTAGAAAGAATAACAACTAAACCCATCTCACTTGCCATTTGTCAATATGCTTGTAAGTCCCCTTGCTACTATGCCCATTGCAAGTTCAAGTCATGAATGCATTTTTCCTTCTTATTTTTACACAAGTTCTTTATTAGTTTCAAAACTTTTATCATTGAATTTATGGGGTGGCAATTTTACATGGCTCGACCTCTTGGATTTTTGGAGGGATGAAATGCTATATCCCTCCAAAAATGTGTTTGAGCAAAGATTGGACTTGGTATTGTTATAACCCCATTAGTGGGCTCCCCTTATGCCCAAAAGACTTCCAAATGCTTCAACATGTTGATGGAAGATAATGCAACCTAAGGCAAAAACATATTGTGTTGTTTGCAAAAAAAATAGAGCATGAAATTTAACAACAATTAAGCTAATGGGAAAAACTACTACAATAAATCTCCTGCATTAAAACACACAAATGTTCGACAACACAAGTATTCCAACAAAGGACGAATAGATTCAGTAACCACTCACACAATCAGATCAAAGATCAACACACCGATGTTTTAACGTGGTAATAACATGGTAAAACCCCTACGGGGAAACATCCATGGCCCTAGTCAACGTGGCCACTTGGAGCAATTTATTAATTTAAAAGAAAAATTTACAGAGAGATTTACAAGAGAGTTTCTCACAATTGATCATCGACAAATGACAACCCTCCACGCCCTTTAAATAGAGATCATGGACCAATCGAGTGTTTAAACCACAGATCAATGTAGCTGTTAAGATCGAAGAGAATATGAATCATCATATCACTCTATGCCGGGAACATATCGTGACCGTCGAATTTCCTAACTACAAATACATATTAATGCATACTAAAGAAACACACTTTTACTTAACGACACATTAGACTAAATTGATCTTAGCTAACTCCTAAGTGTTTAAATATCCTAACATCAACAACTTGGATAGGATTGAAGGATTTACAAAGACGACACAATAGGGGAAGGAAGGAGGCATTAGAGTCTATCCCCCCTTAATGACAACTTCCTGAACTCCTAACATAGATCGAAATTTGGAAAACTTCTCTTCTGTAAGAGACTTTGTGAAAATGTCTGCAACTTGATCTTCCGTAGGGACAAAGAGCACTTAAATAAATCGATCATGAATCAACTTTCTGATGAAGTGCATGTGTAGCTCATTGTGTTTGCTGCGCTGATGTTGAGCTAGGTCTTTGGCGAGCTTGATGACACTCTATGTAGAAATTTCAATACAAATTATGTATTGCTTGGATTCTCCTGATCTAACAATTATATGCCACTGTTAAATACATAATCACTTCTACAAATATGCTTGCGGAATTTAAAACATGATTGCCAATTGCAATATCAAGAAGAAAGATCAATCACACATAACACCGATGTTTTTACCGGGAAAACATAAAGCTAAAAACCCCACTATCATATATTATGTATATATCATGGATCATGAAACAATCCCATACAAAACTCTAATCCAAGAGTTCTCAGTACAATATACAATCGTCTCACATTGTCATGCAAAAATTGGCAAATGCATGTGCCAATTTACTGCCTCTAGACAACCTGCCTCCTCTGTGCAATCCCTGCTAATGGAAAACCTGCAAATGACTTCAAATTCCTCTTGCCTAGGCTGCACATTCCTCATGGGCACATCCACTGTGTGTGTGATTGCATGAGTGCACTCACTCAAATCACAACTGATAGTCAAACTGTCCCTTTCACTTGTTATCTCAATTGGGTCTCCACTGGATCTGACATGCATGTAGTTAATAGTGGTAAATCTTCAATTGCATGTGAGATCACTGATTGTGAATTAATTAATAATTAATTCGCTGATCTCTCACTAGTGTAAAGTCAGTTACAACTAGTACAACTGAGCTTAACTCACTTAACTAAGTTAAACTACTTCACAACTCACATAACTATACATCCAACTCTGTTACAACTTCGAATCACTCAGTTACAACTAATTCGACTTGGATGTCCCACCAATCAACCTTTGAACTCGAATTTCCTATAGCTAACTGATTTGCCATTTCAGTTAACTATTTTCATGTAATTATGAGATAATAGATTAATATTTCTTGTCTAATTTATTTAAGGGAAAAATAAATTAGACACACATTTCTTGTTGACTTTTCAACACTCCCTCTCAACAAGAAAGAGATTATTCTTCACCCCAATCTTGTCTCTATGGTATTCGAATTTTCTCCCGGTGAGCGCCTTCGTCAGAATGTCTACATCATGATCTTCCGTAGGAATGTACTGAAACAACATGATCTTCCGCTGCACACAATCTCTGAGATGATGATACCAGATATCTATATGCTTATATCTATCATGAAACACATGATTACTCGAGAGTTTAATGCAACTCTGATTATCACAATGAATCACTGTCGGATCTAAATGAGAACCAAACAAACTAACCAAGATCTTTCTCATCCAAATAGCCTCACATGCAGCTTGACTCAATGCCATGTATTCCGCTTCCGCTGAACTGAGTGCCATGGATCTCTGCTTCCTTCTATACCAAGAAACAACTGTAGATCTGATACTAAAGATCCCCTTTGATGTGCTCTTTTTGTCCGTTGGGATGCCATGCAACTTCACCTCATCCGTCTGTCTGTACCATAAGCCATACTCAGATGTGCCCCTCAGGTATCTCAGGACATGCTTGCCCGCCTTCCAAAAGAGATTGGTAGGCTTAACCATCGCTTGACTTAGCTAGTTAATCGCATAGCAAATGTCTGGTCTCGTGTTCACTAAATACATTAGCGAACCCACTAACCGTCGATAGACAATAGCATTCACTACCTCTCCAGAAGTAGCATCCTCTTTCCTCCAGTTTCCTGGAAGAGGAGTATCCATGGGTTTGCAATCCTCCATGTGAAACTTATCCAGTATCTCCCTTGCATACAGACACACAAAGTTCACCATCTCGCTGCCATATTTCCAATCCAAGGAAATAATGAAGGAGGCCCAAATCCTTCATCTCGAACTCCTTTGCAAGGTCCTCCTTGCATGAGTGTATCAACTTCTCATCACCAGTCAGTGTTAAATCATCAACATAAAGAACAATGATTAAAAGCTTACCGTCCACCACAATTTGGTATAGGTTTGCATCCACTTCAATTTTGGTGAAGCCCAGTCCGGTGAAATCGCTGTCTATTTGAGTGTACCAAGCATGGGGTGCTTTCTTCAACCCATACAATGCTCTCTTGAGTCTGCACACATGCGACTCCCTGTCAAAGGTCTCAAAACCTTCTGCTTTCTCAATGTACACTTCTTCCTCAATGATCCCATTGAGAAACACAGTTTTTACATCTATCTGATGAATGCTCCAGCCCATCTGTGCTGAGAGTGCAAGGATGGATCTTATGGAAGAGTACCTTGCGACAGGTGCAAAGGTTTCATCATAATCTATCCCCTCGATCTGTGAGAAGCCCCGTGCTGTAAACCTGGCCTTGTATTTCTCCACACTCCCATCAACAACTTGCTTTACCTTGTAGATCCATCTCGAACCTACCACTGATTTGTCGACCGGTCTTGGGACAATTTCCCATGCACTGTTTTTGACAATGGAGTCATACTCCTCCACCATAGTATCAACCTAAGTGGGATCCTGCACTGCTTCCTGAAAGGAAGATGGTTCAATCACAATACATTTGCTCATGAGAGCCATGTATCCAGTAAATTGATCAAGAGAATGTCTTTGTCTACACTGTGAAGTAGGGGCTCCTACATTCTGTGCAACATCTAGTCTCAATCTATCAGCTTCCGTGGTGCGCTTTCTGCCATTTCTGATGGATGGCTCTACATGAGTGGTTTCCTCCACTCCATGAACCTCCTCATGTGGTTGATCCACATCTTGAGACTCATCTTTGGGAACCAACAGTTCCTCCTCTACATGCAAGTCTAGCTCCCTCTCAAGTGACAACCGCATGGATTTCCCCTAATCAAATTTTATATCCCATCACACAACAGTCATCTTACTGTTAGGAAAATACACACGATAATTGTGGGGTGTTTCTGTGTACCCCACAAAAATCCCAACTTCAGCAGTCGGTTCCAGCTTCTTCTTGGCATCCTTGGTCACATGCACATAAACAGATGAGCCAAAAATCTTAAAGTGTGAAACATCAGGTTTCTTACGAGTGAAAGCTTCTTCAGGTGTACTCATTCCAAGTACTCTATGAGGACAACAAATTTTCACATAAACCGTAGTATTGCATGCTTCCGTCCACAAATGCATTGGTAGGCCCTGATCATGCAACATCGCTCATGCTGCACCCACGATCATTATCTTCTTCCTCTCTGCGACTCCATTTTGTTGTGGTTTATGAGGCACTATGATTTCTCTTCGAATTCCTTCTTTGCTGCATAAGTCTTTGAATTCGTTAGAGATGTATTCTCCACCATTATCGCTCCTCAGAGCTTTCACTTGCTTCCCCGACTCTTTCTCCACCAATGCTTTAAACTCACAGAGATTTGAGAATGTTTGATCCTTCTTTTGCATGAAGAAGATCCAACATTTATGAGAAACGTCAACAACAAAAATAACATAATAATTATGTTTTGCTGTTGAAGCAACCGAGAATGGTCCACACATGTCTATGCGAACTCTCTCTAGGATCACCGAAGCACTGTTCTCGTTTTCATGAAAGATGGACTTTACATACTTCCCCATGGTGCAACCCTTGCACCGATCTAACTGAGCAAGTGTTCCCATTGGAAGTCCAGTAGATATTTGCTGCATGATTTTCAAGGATCCATGATAAAGATGGTCCAATCGCCTGTGCCATAATTCGCCCTCATCCCGACTCACCACTTTTTTTGCCTTGCCCATTATGGCAGCGCAACCATCTACCTCCATCTTGTAGAGATTCTTAACTCGAACCCCTATCTTCTTGACTTGACCCATTGTTTTATGTCGTAGGAAATCTTTTCCATCGCTGAAAACAATGTCATAGCCTCTGTCCTCTAGCATTGCGACTGAGACCAGGTTTTTCTTCAAACCTTGAACATGCATAACATCTTTCAAGTGAAATGGTTTACCTGACTCCCTCTGAAAGGTAATGGTGCCAATGCCTGTTGCACTGTATCGTCCATCGTCGCCCATCTCAATATTCATTTTGAGATCTTTCTCCTCCAAGTCACTGAAAACATCTTTATCTCCCGTAATGTGTAAGGAAGCACCACTATCCAAATACCACACTTATCCCAATGCACTTGAAGCCATGCATGCGATCAAAGATAAGTCAATTTCAAATTGCGAGGCAAGGGCCTCACTAGTTGCAGCTCCAAAAACCTTCTTGTTCTTTTTCTTCTGCAGACAATTAGTAGCGAGATGCCCATGTTCATGATAGTGAAAACACTTCACTTTGGACAAATCCAACTTCTTGACTTTAGACTCAGATTTTGAATGGAATTTATTCCCCTTCCCTCTCCTTGCCTTGGCAGCCAAAGCACAATCCTCTTCATCATCATGCTTTGATGAAGAGTCATCTCTGGTGTTCCGCCTGAACTCCTCCTACACTAGATCCGGCCATAGTCGTTCCCAAACTAGCAATTTTTCCCTTCCATTGACAGAGTCTTGATAACTGTGCCAACTCTTGGGACGTCCTAGGAGCGCTGAGCTCACCAAATCATCATTAACGACTGTTATTCCCACACTCCCCAACTCATCCCGACATTGGACAAACTTCGTGAGATATTTTGGAATGGAGTCGCCGTTCTCCATCTTGATCTTCCTGAGTTTATCTTTGAGCGCCAATTTCCTATGGTCGCTGCTGTTTTGGAATAGATCCGTCAAAGCCTTCCACATTGCATATGGTGTGGCTTTCCCATGGAGGTTTGAGACAATGTGGTCTTGTACTCCCTCCAACATGATCCTCCTCTCCTTTGCCACTTTCTTTTGCCATGCATTAAGATTTGCAGCATCTACTACATCTGGCTTAGGAACATCTTTGTCAATGAATTCCTTCAAGCCATTTTCTTCGAGTACTGCCTCCATCCTGTCATTCCAAGCAATATAGTTCGAGCTTCCCTCGAGTGCATACTCTAAACTCAATCCATTTCGATCTTGAATCAGTTGTAGCACCAAGAAAGTCTTTCTGCAAATTCAAATTCTATCCAATCACAAACTCAGCTTCTGCAATCTTCTGTGCTCTGATACCATGTAGAAATTTCAATACAAATTATGTATTGCCTGGATTCTCCTGATCTAACAATTATATGCCACTGTTAAATACATAATCACTTCTACAAATATTCTTTCGGAATTTAAAACACGATCGCCAATTACAATATCAAGAAGAAAGATTAATCACACATAACACATATGTTTTTACCGGGAAAGCATAAATCTAAAAACCCCACTATCATATATTATGTATATATCATGGATCATGAAACAATCTCATACAAAACTCTAATCCAAGAGCTCTCAGTACAATATACAATTGTCTCACACTGTCATGCAAAAATTGGCAAATGCATGTGCCGATTTACTGCCTCCAGAGAACCTGCTTCCTCTGCGCAATCCCTGCTAATGGAAAACTTGCAAATGAATTCAAATTCCTCTTGCCTAGGCTACACATTCCTCATGGGCACATCCACTGTGTGTGTGATTGCATGAGTGCACTCACTCAAATCACATCTGATAGTCAAATTGTTCCTTTCCCTTGTTATCTCAACTGGGTCTCCACTGGATCTGACATGCATGTAGTTAACAATGGTAAATCTTCAGTTGCATGTGAGATAACTGATTGTGAATTAATTGATAATTAATTCACTGATCTCTCACTAGTGTAAGTTCAGTTACAACTAGTACAACTGAGCTTAACTCACTTAACTGAGTTAAATTACTTCACAACTCACATAACTACACATCCAACTCAGTTACAACTTCGAATCACTCAGTTACAACTTCGAATCACTCAGTTACAACTTCGAATCACTCAGTTACAACTAATTTGACTTGGATGTCCCACCAGTCAACCTTTGAACTCAAATTTCCTATAGCTAACTGATTTTCCATTTTAGTTAACCATTTTCAAGTAATTATGAGATAATAGATTAATATTTATTGTCCAATTTATTTAAGGGAAAAATAAATTAGACACACATTTCTTGTTGACTTTTCAACACTCTGATTGTCACACTAGAGGGTTTTAAGATGCTTCTATTGGAATCCAAACTTTGAAAATATTTGTCGAAGCCACAAGGCTTATTGACTTGCATTAACCGCTGCTCGATACTCTGCTTCTCTTGAAGAAATAGCAATTTCATGTTGTTTCTTACAAGCCCAAGTGACAGGTCCTGAACCAAGGCTAAAAACATAACCTGTAGTAGACTTTTGATCTCCAGGGTCTTCGACCCAATCTGAATCAATGAAACCAACCATTAAAAAATTTCCCCTTGAACTGTAATGTATCATGAACTGAAATGTGCCCCGTACATACTGAACTATTCTTTTAGCTGCTTTCCAATGACTTTCATGGGTGTTTTCATATACTGAGCAACAACACCAACAACAAATGAAATATCAGGATGGGTATGAGTCAGGTATAAGAGGATACCAACTAACTGATGTTACATGGTGGCATCAACTTTGAGAGAAGTACAAGTGGCAACAAGTTTGACTCCAGGATGGAAGGGATAAGGGGTTGGTTTTGAATCTTCCATGTGAAAGTGATGAAGAAGGTCACAAGCATACTTAGATTGGGAAAGAAAAATTCCTTCCCTGGTTTGTAAAACTTGGAGGCCAAGGAAATAGTGCAAATAGCCTAAGTTAGTCATTTCAAATTTCTTCTTAAGGCTAGATTTTACATGGTTTAAAAGTTTAGGGTCACTACCAGTGAGGATAAGACCATCGACATAAAGAACAATGATTATGAGATGGATTCCTACTCCCTTGGTATAGACATTGGGGTCATAATGACATCTAGAAAAGCCGATGTCAAGAAGAAAGTTGTCCATTTTGGCATACCAAGCTTGAGGAGCTTGCTTAATACTATAAAGAGATTTCTTAAGGTGACAAACAAGGCTAGAGTCATTTTGGACATAGCCAAGAGGGTGTTCCATATATATTTCTTCTTGCAAATCCCATGCAAGAAGGAGGATTTGACATCCATCTGATGGACCTCCCATTTATGTGAGGTTGCAAGGGCTAGAACAAGGCAAATGTAAATCATTTTGGCTACATGGGAAAATTTTTCATTATAGTCAATTCCTTCAAATTGGGAGAATCCTTTGGCAACTAACTGAGCCTTGCGTCTTTCAACATTTTCATTTGATGCATAATTAGTTCTATAGACCCATTTACATCTCACAAGTTTTCTTCTTTCAGAATATGTACAAGATCCCAAGTATTGTTTGCTATTAAAGAACACTGCTCTTCGTTCATTGTTGTATTCCAATTTGGATGCCCTGAAGCTTCTGCAAATATCTTTGGATCACGAGTCTTTGAAACTTGAGCCAAAAGAGAAGAGGCTCGCTGGAACTATGAACGTGTCTGACACTGATATGAAGGATCACTGGCAAGATCACCAACTGCTTCTCGTGTAGAAACGACCCATCTAGGAAGTTGTGGTGTTGGTTCAGGTTCATGCTTAATGGACTCATCTGGAGAAATGTGTGCAGGAAGAGGTGGATTTTCATCCTCACTGTCATCATTTGAAGAAGAAGAAACCAAAATAGGAATAGAAGAAGGCACAAACGCTGAAGATGACTCACATAACGAAGAAGGAACACACGTCAAATTAGACTCGCAGGCCAAGAGATTTTAATCAAATTTAACATCTCTTCTTATAATAATTTCATTACAATGTGGTTGAAGAAGTCTGTAACCTTTGACATCTTCAGAATAACCAACAAATATACATTTCTCACTTTTAGGTTGCAATGTTTTCCTTTTCTCATCAAGAATGTGATCCCATGCTATACTGCCAAATACACGTAAGTGACTTACATCTAGCTTAAGTTTAGTCCATGCTTATTCTAATGTTATATTTTTAAGAGCCTTTGTGGGAGTGTGGTTTAATATGTAATTTGCATAGTTAATGGCTTCCACCCAATACTTTAAACTTAATCCCTTAGATTGGATCATACAGTTAGCCATTTCTTTTAATGGATGATTCTTTCTCTCAACAACACCATTTTTCTGTGGTGTATATGGAATAGTGTGTTGCATTTGGATGCCCTGTGCAATGCAGTGACTTGTAAATTGATTGTTCACATATCCACCTCCATTATCTGTTCTTAACCTTTGAATTTGATGTCCAAATTGCTTTTCTATAAGGGCCTTGTAGGCCAAGAACTTGTCAAAAACTTTTCTCTTAAGTTTTAAGAAGTAAACCCAAGTGCGTTTGGAAAATTCATCAATGAGATTTAAGAAATACTTGCACCCATAAAAAGAAGGAGAAAAAAATGGACCACACGATTCACTGTGAACAAATTGCAAAGGCGCCGAGGCATGCAAAGAGGCACATTTGTCAAAACTGTCCCGATGATGTTTGCCGAGAACAAAACTGACACAAACACCATCTCTGCATAAAACGAGAGGAATACCAATCACCATTTATTGATTACATAGTTGCTTCAATGAGGGATAGTTTAGATGACCAAACTGCTCATGCCAATTTTTTCTCAAGTCATCGCTATGAACAACAAAAATTGATGGAAAAGATGTTGACCCAAAGTTGTCAAACTTGTATAACCTGGTAATATCATCAACCATTCCAGTTGCAAGAACATGATGAGGATATTTTAGATCATTGATTACAATTTGGTGATGTGAAATCTCTACGGTTTTACCTTCACTTGAATGCGTGATTTAATATACTGATAGAAGGTTGCAGGAAAGTCTTGGAACACATAATACATCATTAAAATGACCATTATCTACTTGAACTTTTCCATACCCTACAACACTAAGAGATCTATCATCACCAACAAATATTTTCTTGGTGTTACATTCATTTACAGTAGAAAATATGGCTTTATCCTTATCCATACGATAAGATGCTCCAAAATCAAGAAGCCACTCATAAGAATAAGAAGTAGAAGTTGCATTGAAGGAGAAGCTAGAAGCAAAAAGTGCATGTCCATGAGAAGAAGTAGAATTTATACTGATGTTGTGCTTCTTAATCCCTGCTTCTAAAACTATGCTCTTCTTAAAAGATTTGGACACAACATGACCATCTTTCCCACAAGAGTTGCAATGTCTGCCAGTCTTCTTACTTTTATATTTTGCTCCTTTATCACCATTAGGAGTAGAAGTTGGCTGAGAGGGTTTGGGACCCTTGTTTTGCTTGTTATTGCGATGATGATGTTGTTTCTTGGGATTCTTGGATTTATCTTTTTGCTCGACTACTAAGGCTTTGTTGGAGATACTTGCAGTGCTAATCAATCCAAGTTGCATAAGCTTATCTTTCATTTGAAACAGAGCATCATAAAATGACTCAAGAGAGGGATTTTGATAAGCACTCCCTAGATCTTCTCTGGTGACATAACAGATAGATAGAAAAACATAATATGCACTACCAAGCTTAGGAAGAGTAACATATATGCATCTATCTTCCGACAGAGCTAATTGGCATTCGATACACAAAAGTCTAAGCGTTTTGAACTTAGATAAGTAATCTTCAATCTAAGGAAAATCATTTGGAATTAGATTCTCCAATTGGTGAGCTCAAATAATATTGTGTTTACCAAACACAACTTCAAGATTTTCCCAAGCTTTATTGAGGGCATCAAGTCCTTGAAGGTGAAACTTCAAATCAGGAGAGATGGACATTCTGATTAGTCCATGGGTTTCATTATTTCTATTAATTCATTTGGTATACTTTTTGAAATATCCCTCATTCCGCTGATCAAGATATTTCCTACTGATCTATTATTTTGTCTTGCAGATCTGATACACTGGGGGTTTTTGGATGCGTTTCAGTTGTATGTTGGAGATCTTGATGGTTATTGCATGTGCATGTTGCATAATTATGGTTTAAACAACATATAAATGATGCATGCAGAAGTAAGAACATCAACTGCCCAATATAATGTATTATACGGTTCAAGCATATAAATACAATAGCCTACTGGAAATATATAATATAAACATCAGCCAGATCTCATGGATCAACACTGGAATATAATCAAATAACATAAAAATACCTGTGATCAAAAGATGATAGTAGATCTGATGCATGCATGGATAGATCGACGAAAATATGCGATTCTGGAGAAGTACGGTAACCACTACCGGCTGGAAAACTCATCCGGAAGTTCAGACCGTCAGAATATGCTGGAAACTTCTCCAAAAGAAGCGACCTGGCCTCTAGACTAAATTGGGCGAGTGTCGGATCTCGAATCTGGTCTCTGAGGCACTGGATCTGGACCCTTGGGGGGTTTGCGCACCTCCTGGGGCACTGGATGCGCCCCAAATAATTCCACCAATGCAATCTGCTGATATATGGCTCAAAATGATCATCTCGCCAAATAAGGAAATGGGTCAGAAGGATTTTCCCAGATCTGCTCTGATACTCTACATGCAACACCAAATGTATGTTCGGAAGAGCTGCACCCTAAATGGATGAACGAGTCGATATGCAAGATTCCACTGTCAGAATCTGACGATAGATGGCTCAAAAGAAGCGCCCTGGCTGGATCTCAAATGGGTTGGAAGGAAACTGCAATCTGGATATAGATCTTATGCAGCTCTCTAAACCCTCAAACTGACTTGCGCCCTCACTGGCTGAGTTGCACACTCTGCAATGGATACTCCTGAAAAGTATGGTGAAATACCTGGATGGTATCTCCGATGGCCTAGGGTGTGTCTCTCAACACCAAAATTGATCAATGGTGGTGGTTTCCTCCAAAAATCCACAAAACATTAAGGTTGGCTCTCCTCCTCTGGGAACTCTCAACATCAAATCATAACAATGCATAATGAATTAGGTTTCTTAACCCTTCCTTTATAGCTTCCTGAAAACCTAATTCGTTGTTGACATTTTCCTTCCAAGTGACTTTTAATTTATTTTATTATTCCTTGATTAAATCACTTAATTAATTAACCATTTTACCTCTAAAAAGTGATTTATCCATTTTGATGGTTTCTCCGGCCACTGAAAGTCACTTCTCATCATATTATCCTGTAGTGCTCTTCCTTCCGATTCCGATGATCTATTACACTAAGAGGTTTCTCCAAGTAATATGCCCATTATGACCTTCTTAGCGAATTTAATTAAGATATGACCCATAATAACTCAAAATTACAGAAATCGTCGGAATGCAACGAAACCAAAGCCCAGCTGTGTGGAATGGATCTTGATGATGATCGATGCAAGTTGGGCCCAAATAAACCCCTCAATATCTCTTGAACTCTCTGTCACCCCTATCTGGCTACTCGGGTAGGCATAACACTCTGAAATGTTTTAATGTTATAATGTCTCAAAATGGGGACATTACAGTCCTCCCTGCCAAAATATTGCTTGTCCTCAAGAAATAACTGAATCCAACTACATATGATACTGGGGTCCCATATCCATTTGTGTGACACAAGGTAGAATCCCCTCAAGATGTGGTCTCTCCAAGTGCTCACCACGCATGAAACCCACATGCTCCTGATGAGTAGAATGATCAATGGCCAAAGAATCTCAGTCAACTCCTCGAGCAACCACTCTACTCGAAACTCAACTCCATCAAATGATGAACTACCAAGCACTCCAATCCATGGGTTTCATATCAGAATGTGAACTGCAATGCCCTGTGGAGTATAGTTCTGTAACATATCAACACCATGAGTCTCCTACAAATAACACATGGCCTCAACCTGAAATGGGTCTATCCTATCAGACCATCCCAAA
>ML809161.1:85578-112628 GCA_009831015.1 Picea engelmannii
CTTTTACTTTATTTTATTATTCCTTGATTAAATCACTTAATTAATTAATTAATTAACCATTTTACCTCTAAAAAGTGATTTATCCATCCTGATGGCTTCTCCGGCCACTGAAAGTCACTTCTCATCACCTTATCCTGTAGTGCTCTTCCTCCTGATTCTGATGAGCTATTACACTAAGAGGTTTCTCCAAGTAATATGCCCATTATGACCTTCTTAGCGAATTTAATTAAGATATGACCCATAATAACTCAAAATTACGAAAATCGTCGGAATGCAACGAAACCAAAGCCCAGCTGTGCGGAATGGATTTTGACGATGATCGATGCAAGTCGGGCCCAAAGAAACCCCTCAATATCTCCCGAACTCTTTGTCACCCCTATCTGGCTACTCGGGTAGGCATAACACTCTGAAATGTTGTAATGTTATAATGTCCCAAAATGGGGACATTACACTTTTCATCATTAGTATGTTCTTCTTCTTTTCCTAAGGTAATCCGATACAGTCCTTTACTTTTTAATAAATCCTCCATACGGGACTTCCATTGGAAGTAATTAGTGATAGTAAAAAAAAGATCACCGAGAGATGCCATATTAAAATATGTAGAAACAGATGAAATTGATGGCCTGGATGGAAAGATCTCGAAAAAATAGGCTGTTTGAAAAAAAAAACAACAACACTAAAAATGGACTTCAGATGTGAAAGTTATGCCCTTTTGAAAAAATGCATAAATGATAACCAAAGAGTCAAGTGGAAAGTAGAAGTTGGTCCACATGGTGATATCCCTCCTAATAACTTTACTTTTACAATAAGTTGCTTATGAAGTGACCCACTTTTATAGAATAAACAAGATCACTTTTACGTTGAAGTTACTTTATAAAAAAAAGTTGCATGAAAAATAAATAACTTTAAAATAAAATATTAAAGCTACTTATAGTGATTCACTTTTATAATTTAAGTGAAATGCACTTTACAATGGATGCATGAACTTTTTCAAAAAAATTAACAAAAAAAAGACTTGAACTTAAAACCTCTTACTTAATAAAACAACTTTTAACCAAACAAGTTAGTGCAAAACATATTGCATTGTTTAAAAGGAGGATTGGGGTTGTTGTTGTTGAAGACGACCTTGGAGAGCGTGCTAAAAAAAACTCTTTTCACACAAGAAAATGTTTTTGCTTCTTGACAACAACAAGGGTTAGATCTCAGTTAGCTTATCTAGAAAATGTGAGTTTCCCCTTTATTTATGATTTACTGAGATTGCACAGAGTGCACACCAAAGAGCATACATAGACAATACAATACTTTTCGTTTTGTTTTTTGATTTGTCGAGATCAAACAGGTTGCAGAGAAAAGAGCAAACACAGATCGAAACGAGAAGCAACCTGGAAATAAAAAACAAAAAACCGAAATAAAACCAAAATAATAACTCTACAAAAATTTAAAAGGGTGTATTTAGGCTTTATACCCCTTGAACTGACTGAAATGGCCGTATCTTAGGAAAACAAAAACCTTCTCGAGTGAAATGAAAGACATTCATGAATGAAACGACTTCTCCGGAAACAATGGAATAATCCTCTTAGCACATAAATGTATGAAAATGTAAGAAACCAGAGATGATGCAACACGACTTCATGATCTGGATCTACAATGGAAGCGGGTTTTCAAATGCGCTTTGATACCATGTTTGACAACACATGTATTCCAACAGAGGACGAACACCTTCAGTAACCACTCATACAACTAGATCAAACATCAACACACCGATGTTTTGACGTGGTAAAACCCCTACGAGGACACATCCACGACCCCAACCAACATGGCCACTTGGAACAATTTATTATTGCAAAAGAAAAATTTACAGAGAGATTTACAAGAGAGTTTCTCAAAATCGATCATCGATAAATGACCCTTCATGTTCTTTAAATTTATATCATGGACCTATCGGGTGTTTAAGCCATGAATCAATGTAGCCATTAAGATCTAGGAGAATATGAATCGTCAGATCACTCTATGTCGAAAACATATTGTGACATTCAAATTTCCTACCTACAAATGCATACTTATGCATACTAAAGAAACACACGTTTACCTAATGACACATTAGACCAAGTTGATCTTAACTAAATCCCAAGTGTCTAAATATCCTAACAACAAACACTATGTAGAAATATGCAACATACAAACCCTATCCTTATCACAAAAATATGCAAGAAAAAACAAACGCATACATACAATATACAAAAAGTGGATGGAAAGTTTCTCAATCCACAAATGATTTCTTGCTACGGAAATAAACACTAAGTTTACCCTTTAATAATATGCTCGATCAAAATTCTCATTTGTAGAAATGCAAGTATCAAGTTTGACTGACCAAAATGAATGCTAGATTTAGGTTTAATATGAAACAATTCATGCAACATGGTATTTTTTAAAATTCATGAATACCTCATTGAACTTGAAAGTGAAAAATTGCAATTTTTTCATGGGAAATTCTCATTTTAGGTTATGCTTACCAAAAAATTAAAAAAAATTGTCATTCTTTTATTAATTTTTGCAATACTAATTTGAATGCCACGATGATGTTGGTTTATTAGCTTGCAATGGTAGGAGTTGACATCTCAAAAGAAGATTAAGACATAATTTTGTTGCATAGCCTACCAAACTCATGAAAATATAGTGGTTTCATTGGGAAATGTAGAAAAACTAACGTTGAATGTCTTGATCAAAGTACTTCATGAGAAAACCTAGGGAAAGTTCATTACTATATAGAGAAGAAATCACGCTTTATCGTTTGGAGAGTAATGACTTGGGTCTACAAAATTATCAACATCATGGCAGGTGTCAAAGAACAAGTTGTTGAGAGAATTGAAGTGGAAGAAAATTCTACAAAATGCAAGTGTCAGAATTGTGGCAAAAGGTGGCACTTAAAGAACTAGTGCAACGTACTGGTGAATCCGAACAAGGAATGCAATACATGAGTGTTTTTTATTTTATTTTTTCAATAAAATATTTCTTCAACTATCAATATACCAATATTTACTTTGATTTTATACAAAACGAGTGGGTTGCAATTGTATCCTTCACAAGCACTAGAAGAAATAAACATCGAGATTGCTAAAATCCAAAACACTCAGGGTTTCACTTTTAGAAATAAAGATATACCAAAAATTAAAAGGTCCAAAATATGACAAACATAGTCACAAGACCCTAGGCATGAGCCCAATGTCATGCAAAGGATTATCTTGGTCATTGGGGTTTGGCCCTTAACCAATGGAAATCGACGTTTTCTCCATAATGATTGAATCCTAGATGTCATTGTGGGGTTTAGGTGGGTTGGTCATTTTTGAGATTGTGAGGGCCAATTTTGAGAATTTATCATTCTATTGAGTTGGGGGTGGGGGATTGTTGTGTCTTCACCTTTTGATCAATCAACTTTCTCTATGATTTCTCTATGATGTGGTCATCCTTCCCCTCTCTATGCATGACACCTTGGACCGAGGTGAGTGAGAAGGGGATTCACTAAGGGGATCTTGACTCATAGTATAAGGGACCCCGCTATAAAGATAAAGTAATTGTTGTAGGTGATTCATGTCCACTTGGACCTTATACACCTAAACAATGATCTACGAGGATAATATCACACATATCAATGAGTTTTCAAGCCATTTTAAATACAAGAAGACTATTTAATATCAAAAGTACTCTGTGTTTCTTTCACAAAAAGAAAAGAATTTCAGTGTGCACAAGTAGTGAGGCATACTTAACTCAATATTTCAAGGAATATAACCTCATTGAAGGGTTGTGTTCCAAGAGATGGTTGCAGGGAGAAACTCAAGGAAAATATCATCATGGATATATGCTTTAATTTGATCAAGAATGACCCTTTCAAGATTGGATAACCCAAACTTAGTTTCGAGCTTAGGCAAAGAAATCCAACTCCTTGAGCTATTATAAAAAGGTCATTGGTTGATATGATGCCTTTTTTAGAAGTGAGAACCAAAGGTCTTCAACCAACAACTTACAATCAATATTTAGGGGAGGAGACCATTGGGAATTAAAAGAGAAGCCAATCCTCAATAAGAGGTCTCTGCATATTAGGATTGGCTTGATATCTTCTGATTCTTTCCAAATACTTTGCACCACAAAGGTTCCTTGTATTTTAACCCAATCATGGGTAGTGGAAAGCATTTGTAATGAAATGCCTCCGGCCCAAGTTTTTTTTCTAACAAAATGCCTTGGGCCTAGGTTTTTTTTTCCTAGAGGATCCTTGATCAAGATACAATTCCTTAGTAGAAACTTTTGTGCTTCCTTACCATTCATGGTTCACAAGACCTATGTAATACAAAAGGATCAATATTGCATGTGAATCTTGATAAGTCCCAAACTCCCCGTCTCTTGGTGTGTAACAAAATTCTTAAACGTGATTTGTGGAAGCCCTGAGCCCCATACTTGCTAGCCCAGATGAAGTTTCTCATAGTTTTTTCTAGCCTTTGATAGGGTTTCTTAGAAGGAATACGATATAATGAATAAGAAACACATGTTGTAGCTATCATTTTGGTTGAATTTTGATATATCAATGCAAGGGTTAGAGGCTTAGTAATCAATTTATACACTTTTTTCTCCATCCTTAGGGAAACCGCCTCACATAGATGTTTGAGTGAGGCCTAGAAAGTAAAGGGGATTTAAAATAACTTAAACACTTGAATATGTTTGCTCTAGTACCAACCTTGGCTTGAAAGCCGATTGAGAATTGGGAATTGGCTTTTCCTAAAGAATTGGGTTTTGAGCTATTGAATGTTGGAACTCGAGGATATACAAAATATACCTAAACACTCCATAATATTTTCCTAGCAACACTTCTCCTCTAAAATGGTGAGGAAGAAGTGATCGAAAAAGTGCCCATTGACCAATTATGTAGCATCATGCTCAAGTAGATGGATACCTTTGACAAGGCCTTGGGCCACTTTGTTACAAGTAAGATATCCCAAGGCTTCAATAAGGACATATCAAGTATGTGAAAGAGGGAAACCCTTATTCACAAACTTGAAAGATATAATTTACTCTTACACTTGTTCACATATAATCATGTACAAGCTTAAGTTTCCATTGCTTTGATAAGAAAGGGGACAAAACCTAGTGATTTCAATGTGGAAGGAATAGATGAGAATTCCACATGTTCATTGGATGTTTTAAAATCAATTTCGATGAAGAGCACATCTAGGCCCAAACACTAAACCCATTCCATGCCCTCTCACTCAACAACATTGTCTAGGGTGTATTGATCTTGAATGAAACCAATCTATTTAGGTATTGTTATTTTAGGCAAAATATGCTTGATATTGAAAGGCAAGGCCTTGGCCAATATTCTATACAAGGTTTTTAGCAAAGTAATCCACCTCTATCATGTTAGAAGCTTAGGATCCCTTGCCTTGGGAATGAATTTAATGAGGCCTTGGTTATTTTCAGCTTTCAAAGACCATTTTTTCATTGCCTTCCTATAGACATGTAACATCCCAGGCTCATTGAACTCCCATGTTGCTTTATAAAATTCACACGAAAAGTTGTCAAAATTAGAGATTTTGTTATCTTTCATATCTTGAAGCATTGTTGTCAATTCATCCAAAGTTAGTGTTGGTCGTAGGATTGTCTATGTTCCTCAGATACTCAAGATGGGACAACGCGTAAACCATGTTGAATGACCGTCACATTCTTTGTAGTTTGTCCTTCATATTGAAATGTGATCTTGCAATGGTTGATGAATTTACGTTCAATATCTTCATGTCAAATTACACACCATCATTATTTTAATGGAAACATTTATTTCCCCTACATATTCACTGACCAGGTATTTAAAAAGTGTCTTTGTGGGCATTTTCCCATCCTCAAAAAGTGGAATCCAAGGCTAATTTGAGCACCTCACTTGAAAAAATTCAACAAATCTACTAAAATGATGAAGTGCGGTTGCCTAATTTTCTTCTCCTCATCAAAAGGGTTATTTTGGATAATTTACGAAACATTCTCCACCTCTTCATTATCAACTTAGTTATTTTTTCACCAAATAATTGCAATTTGATGACCATAACCCGCTAAGAGGAGACATGGTCATAGAAATAGCATCTTCCCACAAAAAAATTCCCTTGTTATCGTGTATTGGCCTAGAATTAATTTCCAAGTTCTTTCAATACATGGATGAAACTTGGGTTTTGTAGATGGTAGACATTAAGAAAATATCAGGGTCTGTGAATGTGCAATTTTACAACACCCCAATATATAGAAAACCAAATAGATTGGTGGTCTAAAAGAGTGGTAGTTCCATGAACATGAATTGTCCTTCTCCCTGGACTAATTAAAATAAAAGGAATTCTACTAAAACATCATGGCCTTGCCAAGCCTATGCATGATCCACGTAGGGCCTATGCAAAGATGTTCCAAATGAACCATGATTCCATCAATACAACACATTGGAATTTGTTGGGGGTTTTAGAGCCATAGCTTGGTTTTCAAGGCCATCCATGATTCCTTTCAATTAGGTGGATGCCACACTAGCAAGGCCCCTCATGTTTTGGACTATCAACTATACTAAAATATTCAAAAACAAGCCAAGGAGCTTCAAATAACACATTGACCATCCATCTCCAAAATGATGCTATTTCCTCTATGCCATTGGAGTTATGTGTTGGGAAAAAAATGAAGTAATATCCATGCATTTCTTTTAGTGGGATTTGTGACCTACTCAACAATAACAAAATATAGATAAGATATGATAAGTTGGAAAATACCCCCCCAACCCATCCCCTTTCCCCGTTCGAGATGAATTGAATAATAAGTAACAATCCTATCCAAATAAAATATATGGCCACAGACAAAAAAACAAAATTTTAAATTATTGCAAGCACAAAATATCCATATCAGCAACAAATTATGGATCTATTGGATTGTGTGTTTTATTTCAAGGTTAGTCAGGGCCTAGATGTTTCATGATGAAACTTTCATTGGGATATACCAATGATGTCTTCCATCATCATCTCATTGTCCTTAAGGCCCTTTAGTGCACTATACAATTTTGAAACTTCTATTGTTTTCCTTGTCAAAATGTTGTGGTCCAATGTTAAAGTTTTTAGTCTCTTCATATCGCCATCAACTGAATCATCCATGGGTGCACTGAGAATATGTGGAGAGAGAGTTCTATGAACACCACCACCATTTCCAAGCATCATCATTGGTACATTCACTATTTTGTCAACTGAAAGGGATTGAGGCTTGTTAGGACCATATATTATTGTGGCCTTGTAAACATGGGCCTTTTGAGACCCATTAGCTCAATTATTCTAGTTATTTCAATGCACCAATTAGGTCCACCCAACCTCACTATTAGTGTTGATTTGAAAACCAATTTGTTCTTGTGTAACTTCAGTGGTCAGGCCCCCCTAGGGTTAAGCTTAAGTCATTATCAAATATTCATGAATTTTATAACCCATACTTTAGCAACAAAAGAATGTACTAGGAAAGTTTATGTACCTAATTGGTTGATTCACACTTTATGCACATAATTGGTTGTTATTTCATCTTGTCCACCACCCTAATGAGGATAGACTCTTTCAATTCCTTAGAAAAATTGAATTTGAGACAAATCCTTTGCTAGGGCTTAGGGTTGGAAAACCATGAGGGTTTGTGGGAAATAAAGCCACCCATGGCATAAAGATGTGTTCCAAAAGTTACCAAATTTGCATAGGGATACCATATAAATTTACCTATATTGGATTGACAGCTGGGCCACTTGTTTGGTTGAAAATACCTCATTCCATAGGGGAAAACTACTAGAGTTCTCTTGTACACCCAAGATCCCCAAGGGATGAACTAAGTTACATGGTGTTGAAATTCTTACTCCAACACCTAGGTACTTTGTTAGCTAATGATTTCCTTGTTGCAATCAGATTAGCAGCTCACAAAACAATAATACACTACTGGAATATTCAACTCAATATCATGAAGTGGAAGCATAAACTAGGAAACCAAATCAAGCACACATGAACACCAGAATTTTTGGGTAAATACCCCTGGAAAAACCTTGGAGGGAAAACCAGTGTTGAGAATGATTTTAATATGCTAAAATCAAGGCTTCTGTAATAGGGATAATGGCCCACTGAGAGAAATACAACTGCAGACTAACCCGACAAGGGCTGGCCTGCTGTACAATCAATTTTGGCACACTTTTCTAGGCATCCATGACTGTCTCTTCCATGACCCATGGATATCCACGACTTTCACCATTGTGACCCGTGGATGTCCATGAATGTCTCCTCTGTGACTCATGGATATGTACGGAAAGTGTGTACGAAAAAAAAATGTACATTTTGACTATTTCCCGTGGCTTTCTTCTACTAAAACCCACCTGTGTATGCCTCTGTTATCTCTTCTCCTTGACTTGTATGATATCCAGATGAAGGTCCTTCTTCACCTATACAAGATCTTGAACCATAGTCCTTCGTGAACCAATACTCTATGTCAACTCCCTCAACACCTGTCAAGTGTCATCAAAAGTCCTTCTTTTCTTCTACACTCTTGAATGACTCCACACTATAAAATGTCCTTCTTTTTTATCTGTGTGAATGTCTCTTCCTCCTTCTCCGAGCCTCACTTTTATAATCATGAGTTACAATCTATTTCTAATCTCAAAAGTGATCTATGGTTGAGATTACTTCTCACACTCACTTTTATATTTAGATTACATGCCACATGCTAAGTACTTTTAGCATGTTTCATAAATAACTCAATTAACTAATTACATAATTAATTAATAAAAGTAATTTACTATAATAATTCCTTTAACTAAAGTAAATCCAAGAGTAGAAGGCTTTGGACAATTTCCATATGTCTAGACACATAGCCCTGTGCATATATACCTGTCCGATGCTACCACTAACATCAACACTCCCTCTTAGAAAGGAAGGTATTTCCCAAAGAGCCACCTGGAACTGGTTCTACCTCCAAATTTGGCACAATGTCACACATATCATTCTGCATACTGGCATTCCTCCAACCCTACTGGTCAGCTGCTCCCTGAACACTGGAAGTCTCGAAATCGATGATGCTACATATCAATTCCACGAAGTTTGAAAACTTTGTTGAAGGCCTGGTCTCCCTCAATGTGCTCCTAGAAGATTCCTTCTCCTGAGCATCCATCAATGTCATCTCATACCAACTCAGTCTCCTGACAGAACTGGAAGGGGATAACTCCCTATTCCCTTCTGAAGGTTCACTCCCCACGCTGAAAGTCTGTGAAGTCTACTCATCCTTTGACTCTTCACCCTTCAGAGCCTATTTCTCCTCGTCGTATGTCACTGACATCGATCCATTATCCACGATCCCCCTGCAACCTGTATAACCTTTCGTCTTTGAAACCAATTCTCATTGTTGTGTCAGGGATAGATGCCTATGAACATATGAGTACTTTCCCTCTCTGAAAAGTAACTTCAAAACCCATGTCCTACAAAATTGAAATTGAGAGCAATTTCTTCTTCAGTTCTGGTACATATAACACATTTTCCACCTCCATAAAACCTCCTAACTCGAGATGGAACCTGACTATCCCAACTCCTTATACACCACACTTGGCATGAGTTCCAAGCTCCACATGTAAACCTGAGTCCATCTCTGACCAACTGATGAACAACTCATGTGTCCCCTTCATGTGACGAGAAACACCACTGTCCAAGTACCACACACTCCTTGAGAAGGCGTTGGTAGAGAGGCATGTGAACATTGAGAATTCCTTCTCAAACTTTTCTGCAAACTCATCTAGCTGCGTCTCTACTGATGCTGTTGTCTGCCTCTTCTTCTTCGGACACTGTGATGCATAGTGCCCAAACTTGTGGCACGTGAAGCACTTGATTTTACTCGAGTCCTTATTTCCTAGCTATGAGGTTGACTCCTCACTGTTACACTACTTGTTGGAACCCTTTCCTTTTCCCTTCCTTGTCTTACTGATAAGGGCTAGGTTCTCTTCCTCTTCATCTTCCTGCTTTCCGCTCTTAGACTCCTCCTGAGTCTCTTCCTGGACGCAATCATCCCAAAGTCTCTGCCAATTTGGGATATTCTCCCAAGCACAAAATACTTTGACAAATGGTTCACATGAATTGGGAAGACCATTCAATTCCACGTTCACGAGCTCTGCGTCCTATGTTTTCTCCCCTATGGCTGCAAGTTCATCATGCACCTTTGTGATCCTCATGAGGTAGTTGGCAACATTATTTGATCTATAGATCTTAACCAATCTGAGTTTATTCCTTAAGATCATCTTCCTATTCATGTTCTTGCTTTGGAATAAAATTACCAAGGCATCAAACATCTCTTTGGCCATGAAATTCTTGTTTAGGTGAGGGATTAGATGATCCTTCACAGAATCTAGGAGGAATATTTCTTCTTTGATCTCCTTCTTATTGTGAACATCTAAAGCTGTCAGATCAGTTGGTGGAGTAATTGTTTTATCCACTAACTCCCAAAGGTCATACTCCTTCAACGCACAAGTAAGTATTTCTTTCCAAGATAGGAAGTTGGATCCTCTATCCAATCTATCTTCAACTCTCAACGGTGCTGATGCCATCCCTAAGATATGATAAACTACCCTGGAAATAACCTATTGTTGGAAAACTACTCCTGTACTGATCTAGCTTCCCTTCAGAGCATGAGCTCTGATACCATGTTGAAATTCTTACTCCAACACCTAGGTACTTTGTTATCTAGTGATTTCCTTACTTCAATCAGATTAGAATCTTACAAAACAATTATACACTATTGAAATATTCAACTCAATTTCACGCATCAAAAGAATAAGCTAGGAAACCAAATCAAGCACACATGAACACCACAATTTTTGAGTAAATACCACTGGAAAAACCAAAGAGGGAAAACCAATGCTGAGAATGATTTTATTATGCTAAAATCAAGGCTCCCGTAATAGGGATAATGGCCCACTGAGAGAAATACAATTGCAGACTAACCTGGAAAGAGATGACCTGTTGTACAATCAATTATGGCACACTTTTCTAGGAATCCATGTTTGTCTCTTCCGTGACTCGCGGATATTAAGGACTTTCCCCACTGTGACCTGTGGATGTCTACGATTGTCTCCTCTATGACTTATGGATATGTACGGAAAGTCCGTAGGACAAACTCTGTACAATTTGACTCTTTCTTGTGGCTTTCTTCTGCTGAAACCTATGTATGCCTCTGTTCTCTCTTCTCCTTGAACTATATGATCTCTAGATGAAGGTACTTCTTCACCTATATAAGATCTTGAACCACATTCCTTCGTGATCCAATACTCTGTGTCAACTCCCTCAACACCTGTCAAGTGTCAACAAAAGTCCTTTGCTTATACTCTCAAATGACTCCACACTAGAAACGTCCTTCTTTTCTATATGTGTGAATGTGTCTTCCTCATTCTCCTAGCCTTGCTTTTATAATCATGAGTTACAATATAATTCTAATCTCAAAAGTGATCTATGGTTGAGATTACTTCTCACACTCACTTTTAGATTTAGATTGCATGCTACATGCTAAGTACTTTTAGCATGTTTCATAAATAACTCAATTAACTAATTACATAATTAATTAATAAAAACAATTTACTTTAATAATTCCTTTAACTAAAGTAAATCCAAGAGTAGAAGGTTTTGGACGATTTCCACACCTCTAGACACATAGACCTATGCAAAAATACTTGTCTGATGCTACCACTAACATCAACACATGGGACTTATCAACAAATTGAAAAAGGAAACAAACCTTTGGTTAAGATACATATGTGGATACATCATCACCCATGCAGGTCACAAATCTCCTTGACCCAATTCCGGATAAACTCAAGCTAGACGTGACCCATAAAATAACCCAAAAAGGTTTATTCTCCATAATCATTACAATTTTTTTTGTATTTAGATACATAAATGCTAATCAAGACTCAGTTAGGGTCAAAGTTACCGATAATCCTTCAACATGAACTTTCTCAATCATTTTGGAGGTAACAACGTAGCTATTGGCTCCAACTTTCATATTCCTAGGACCAAGGATAATGGGATTAACCAATCTACCATTAACCTTTAAGGGATCCATTTAATGTTCCCTTGCTAGCCTTATACAATATCAATGACCTATTAAGGCCAATTCAAGTTGGATTCAGTGCAAGAAGACACAAATTAAGCATGATAGAGTTAGGCACTAAGCACATGCAAGCCAATTTACCCCTCAAAACCCTCAATTCCCCATAGATTAATTAAAATAAGAGTGGACTTTGTTGACGAATAGTGCATTAAATAACGATAAACTTTTTGTGACACTGGATTGAGAAAAATATGGAGTTGTCATGGTTTATTGACTTAGGATCATGCCTACATATGACTATTGGGAGGGGGAGTCACTAAAAAAGTAATGTTGAAAACACAACTTCATAGATTTATAAAAGATCTCCCAAGTTTTAGAATTTACTGCATCCTCCTATTGCTATAATATCCTAGTGGTAAATCTATTTATAATTATTAGCAAGTCCCTCATGGAAAACTTACTAGTTTATTGAAGAAAATTATATCAATAATTGAAAAACATACTAGTCCCATTTAAGTATGAAGTCCCCCACCCTAAATTTAGTTCTTGTTATACTAAAATATATATTTAGAAAATTAAATATACCCTAAATTTATTCACATAGTATATTATGGGTCTACAAGGTGATCCCTAGTGCAGATGACTGTAAGAAGGGGGTGGTTCTCTAAATTTCACAAGGTCAAAGGAGGGAAGATCTATTTGAGTGACAATATGTGTCATCCAACTATTGGAGGATTTATTAAAGTCTATTGTGATGGAAGTCAGACTAGGATCACTAACATACTCCATGTAATGAGACTAAAGTAGAATATAATTTCGGTGAGCAAGATAACATGGATTGTGTTTACCATGAGGTTCCATAGCAAGTACTACTTGATGATAAAGTGAGGAAATTTTGTGGCCAAAGGAGTATGAATTGGTATACTTTACAAGCTATGTTTTCCCATCTATCATGGACCCAATTTGACTATACCGGTGCACCAAAAACAATTAATTTTGGGGGACTAACTTATTGTTTTATAAAAAAGGCCCTCTTTTTCTCAAGGTCTAAATCCTTTTTCTAGAAAGCCACAACCCTCCATTTTGTAAGGGTTATATATTTTTATTTTAGTTTATTTTATTATGCCAATTCTTTTTTCTTTTCGAGTGCTCCCACCATTAATATTTTGGCAAGACTATGCCATTACCACTGCCATGTCCATCTACCACCTTTTCCACCACAATCACCCGTTGACCAAATATAATTTGTATAAAACTACATAAAATAATACACATACATTATGCTTTTCCTTGAAAAAGAACAATGCCAAGGCACCCTATGGAGGTTTTCAAGAAACCTCCCTGCTTTAGGCTAAACTGAAATAATTCAGTAGCCAAAAGGAGTAACCCTCAAATCATTGTAAATTAATAAAATGAGAAAGCGTTACCTATAAATAAATCAATTATAAATATTTCAAGATTACTAATGTAGAACTCATAAAACTAATAACTAATTCAAATAGCTTTATCCAAGTTCAAGCAGACATATAATATAAAAAAAGAACAAAACAATGAAATTTAATCCCTCATGCGACTTCAAATAAATTCAAAGAAACTATTAACATTTAGAATTTAAAGAAAAACTAAATTAAAAGACAAATGAATATGATTTAATAACACTTGGTTGAAATACTTGATTTACGAGAGTACAATAATGAATACTGATACATTGTTTATCGTTTCAAGTAAATTTCACCATAAGTTATTTATTTGTAAAATAATCATTGCTAACATTGGATACTAATAAGATTAACATTGGATACTAATAAGATTAAAAAAATATTTTAAATCTAATGATTAAAATGATATAAATATCACGTCTTTCATTCATCAACCATAATTTATGACATATTCGTGTGAATACAGAAAAAACAATTATACAACATTTCCTACTAACAAAATTAAGAGTAGAAAGAATAGACTCCTTAAAATCAATGCCGAATCTGAAAAGTCTTCATTAAATAAGTATTGTATGAAATTATTAAAACCAAAACATTCTCGTCTAAGCAAGTATTTCAGAAGGAAATGCATGCTCTCCCTTTAGAAAATTCCGACCCCTTCAGTGTCAATTACATCCTTTTATATATATTTTTAGTCTAACTGCTTAATAACTAACTTTTTACTTGGTTATAAAGTCCAAGCGTTTTCAGTTATCTTTAATTAAACCAAGCTAATATTCTTCCCCTTTTCCTTTGATCCATTTGGACCTTTTTAGTTGATGAAGAAGTCCCCGCATCACTTTCTTTAATAATAATTCCCTTTTCTCTCTGGGAAGCTTCTTTTTTCCTTTTTGTTTAATTTTTCTTTCCACCGGGTGCAATTGACATTACCACTATCTGTCATGGTAACTGTTTTATCCACTAATTCCCAAAGGTCATATTCCTTCAACACCAAAGTAAGTATTGTTTTCCAAGACAGAAAGTTGGATGCTCTATTCAATCTGTCTTCAACTCTCAACGATGCTGTTGCCATCCCTAAGATATGATAAAATGCTCTGGAAATAACCTTTTGTTGGAAAAATACTCCTGTACTGATCTAGCTTCCCTTCAGAGCATGAACTCTATTACCATATTGAAATTATTACTCCAACACCTAGGTACTTTGTTATCTAGTGATTTCCTTACTTCAATCAGATTATAAGCTCACAAAACAATCATACACTATTGAAATATTCAACTCAATATCATGCAGCAGGAGCATAAGCTAGGAAACCAAATCAAGCACACATGAACACCAAAATGTTTGGGTAAATACCCCTGGAAAAACCCCAAAGGGAAAACAAATTCTGAGAATGATTTTATTATGCTAAAATCAGGGCTCCCGTAATAGGGATAATGACCCATTGAAAGAAATACAATTGCAAACTAACCTGGAAAGGGATGACCTGCTATACAATCAATTCTGGCACACTTTTCTAGGAATCCATGTTTGTCTCTTCCGTGACCCATAGATATTCGTGACTTTCCCCACAGTGACCCATGGATGTCTGCGACTGTCTCCTCTGTGACTTATGGATATGCACGAAAAGTCCGTATGACAAACTCCGTACAATTTGACTCTTTCTTTTGGCTTTCTTCTGCTGAAACCCACCTTTGTATGCCTCTGTTCTCTCTTCTCCTTGACCTATATGATCTCTATATGAAGGTACTTATTCCCCTATATAAGATCTTGAACCACATTCTTTCGTGATCCAATACTTCGTGTCGACTCCCTCAACACCTGTCAAGTGTCAACAAAAGTCCTTTGCTTATACTCTCGAATGACTCCACACTAGAAAATGTCCTTCTTTGCTATCTGTGTGAATGCGTCTTCCTCATTCTCCTAGACTTGCTTTTATAATCATGAGTTACAATCTATTTCTAATCTCAAAAGTGATCTATGGTTGAGATTACTTCTCACACTCACTTTTAGATTTAGATTACACGCTGCATGCTAAGTACTTTTAGCATGTTTCATAAATCACTCAATTAACTGATTACATAATTAATTAATAGAAACAATTTACTTTATTATTCCTTTAACTGAAGTAAATCCAAGAGTAGAAGGATTTGGACGATGTCCACATGTCTAGACACATAGACCTGTGCAGAAATACATGTCCAATGCTACCACTAACATCAACACATGGGCCTTATCAACAAATTGAAAAAAGAAAAAAACCTTTGGTTAAGATACATATGTGGATACATCATCACCCATGCAGGTCACAAATCTCCTTGACCCAATTCCGGATAAATTCAAGCTAGACGTGACCCATAAAATAACCCAAAAAGGTTTATTCTCCATAATCATTACAATTTTTTTTGTATTTAGATACATAAATGCTAATCAAGACTCAGTTAGGGTCAAAGTTACCTATAATCCTTCAACATGAACTTTCTCAATCATTTTGGAGGTAACAACGTAGCTATTGAATCCAACTTTCATATTCCTAGGACCAAGGATAATGGGATTAACCAATCTACCATTAAGCTTTAAGGGAGCCATTTAATGTTCCCTTGCTAGCCTTATACAATATCAATGACCTATTAAGGCCAATTCAAATTGGATTCAATGCAAGAAGACACAAATTAAGCATGATAGAGTTAGGCACTGAGCACATGCAAGCCAATTCATCCCTCAAAACCCTTAATTCCCCATAGATTAATTAAAAGAAGAGTGGACTTTGTTGACGAATAGTGTATTAAATAACGATAAACTATTTGTGACATTGGCTCGAGAAAAATATGGAGTTGTCATGGTTTATTGACTTAGGATCATGCTTGCATATGACTATTGGGAGGGGGGGTCACTAAAGAAGTAATGTTGAAAACACAACTTCATATATTTATAAAAGATCTCCCAAGTTTTAGAATTTAATGCATCCTCCTATTACTATAATATCCTAGTGGTAAATCTATTTATAATTATTAGCAAGTCCCTCATGGAAAACTTACTAGTTTATTGAAGAAACTTATATCATTAATTGAAAAATATACTAGTTCCATTTAAGTATGAAGTCCCCCACCCTAAATTTACTTCTTGTTATACTAAAATATATATTCAGAAAATTAAATATACCCTAAATTTATTCACATAGTATATTATGGGTCTACAAGGTGATCCCTAGTGCAGATGATTGTAAGAAGGGGGTGGTTCTCTAAATTTCATAAGGTCAAATGAGGGAAGATCTATTTGGGTGACAATATGTGTCATCCAACTATTGGAGGATTTATTAAAGTCTATTTTGATGGAAGTCAAACTAGGATCACTAACATACTCCATGGAATGAGACTAAGTAGAAAATACTTTTAGTGAGCAAGATAACATGGATTGTGTTTACCATGAGGTTACATAGCAAGTACTATTTGATGATAAAGTGAGGAAATGTTTTGGCCAAAGGAGTATGCATTGGTAGACTTTACAAGCTATGTTTACCCATCTATCATGGACCCAATTTGACTGTACCGGTGCACCCAAAACGATTATTTTTGGGGGACTAACTTATTTTTTTTTATTAAAAAAGCCCTAGTTTTCTCAAGGTCTAAAGCTTTTCTCTAGCAAGCCACAACCCTCCATTTTGTAAGGATTATATATATATATATATATATATATATATATATATATATATATATATATATTTTACTATGCCAATTCTTTTTTCTTTTCCAGTGCTCCCACCATTAATATTTTGGCAAGACTATGTCATTGCCACTGCCATGTCCATCTACCACCTTTGCCACCATAATCACCCGTTGACCAACTATAATGTGTATAAAACTACACAACATAATACACATACATTATGTTGTTTCTTAGGTTATTCCTTGAAAAAGAACAATGCCAAGGCATCCTATGGAGGTTTTCAAGAAACTTTCCTAAAGCTAAATTGAAATAATTTAGTAATCAAAGGGGGTAACCCTCAAATCATTGTAAATTAATAAAATGAGAAAATATTACCTATAAATAAATCAGTTATAAATATTTCAAGATTACTAATGTAGTACTCATAAAACTAATAACTAATTCAGGTAGTTTTATCAAATTTCAAGCAGACATAAAATATAAAGAAAGAATAAAACAATGAAATTTAATCTTTAAGTCTTCATGTGACTTAAAATAAATTAAAAAAAAACAGTTAACATTTAGAATCTTAAGAAAAACTAAACTAAAAGATAAATGAATATGCTTTAATAAAACTTGGTTGAAATATTTGATTTACCAGAGTAAAATAATGAATACTAATACATTGTTTATCATTTCAAGTAAATTTCACCATAAGTTATTTATTTGTAAAATAATCATTGCTACTAACAAGATTAAAAAAATATTAAGTCTAATAATTAAAATTATATAAAGATCATGTCTTTCTTTCATTAACCATAATTTATGACATATTAGTGTGAATACATAAAAAAACAATTATACAACATTTCCTTCATTAACCATAATTTATGACATATTAGTGTGAATACAGAAAAAAACAATTATACAACATTTCCTACCAGGAAAGGGAAAACCAAACTTTTGGATCAGTCAAAACTGTTCTTTAAATTTGTTGATTGTTTCCTTGGTATCATCTATCTTCTTTTTAAGAGATTTTAATAATTCTCCTTTTTCGAGAACCCTTGAAACATTTAGGACTAATTCGACTCTATCTCTAATTCCAGGTGCTTTCAAATCATTATCGGATAATGAATTAATAAATCCAATAATATGTTCAGGTTGTTGAGCTTCTTCTTCAACTTCTAGCATGATATTTTTCATATCAAGTTGAGCATTTGCAATTATAACGGTTTCACAATGTTGAAACAATTCAAGAAGCATAATGAATTTTCCCATCTTTACAATGATCTGATCCCTAATTTTCTGTTTTGCTTCAATCAATTGTTGTGTTCTTGCAGCTTGAGTAATAATTTATCAAGGTTCTCTTTTTCTAGGTAATTTATATTTTCATCCTTTTGTTTCATCCGTGCTTGTAGATTTATGATATGCAATTCTTTTTCCTTATTTGTCTTCTCTAGTTGAGTTGTATTTTCCTTGTTCAAAACATTCATCTTCTATAGCTGATTGGTTAATTCTGCCACTTGAGATATATATTATTCTATGGTGTCATCAACATTCTTTTCAACAATTTATTTATTGTTTAACACAGCTTGTGTTGCCATAGGCATCATTGTGAATAAGGGAGTCTTGTTAGAAAGCTCTTGGTTTAATCTTTTTATTTGTGTTGTGTATTGTTCTTGAAGTTTTTTTTTCTTGTTTGAGTTCTTCAACCTCCTTTGTTGATTTAGCAATTTATTATTCGAGGGAAATATTTTCTGATGCTAAAGTATCTCTTGCTTGATAGACAGATAATAACTCTTTTGAATTAGACAACTCATGTTGATGGATCTTCAATTTAGCTTTCAAATTTTTGATTTCTTGATCCTTATCTTCCATAAAACTTTTGAAATTGTTGGTAGCTTTTTTAGCATCAATAATTGATGCTACTTGGCTCTCCAATTCTTTAACCTTAGTATCCTTGACTTTGTTTAATGTTCTCTCATTTGTTAATTGAAGATCAAGCTTACTAACCATGGTATAAAGCTTTCTCACATTAGCAGTTGATTGAATCAATATTCTAGTAACCATATCCCATGTCTGTCTATGCCACTCAACCATGTCAATATCATTAACTTGAATTAAATCAACTTGTACTGAAGTGGTTTTAAACTAAGATATGTTTGATATTTTTCTAGACTCTGGCTGCAATACTAACAAATTAAATTTATTCTTATCATGATATGTGGATACTATAAACCTCAGACCAGAAATATCTTGTGGATCAGATTGGACTATTTTACGAGCTGATGCTTCTGTAAGAGGCAATTTTTTTCCTGACTGATCTTCTATTAGTAAAGGTGAAATTTTACTACTCAAATTTGATGCCTTGGGCGCAGAAAAAGATGATACTATCTCAGCTAGCTCATCTAATTTCTTTTTCTGTAATTTTCATAGAAGAGAATTAATCTGGTCAAATATATCTTCTTGAATATCATCCATTGCTTCCTCAACACTTTCCCGGGTCTTTCTTCTTTTTGCATCTAGCTCATTTGAATCCATTTTTTTTGGATCACTTGAAACTTCTGCTACTTTGTGTTGACCTGAGACTTCCTGTTCTTCTAAAACCGTACGTGCAAGATCAACTATAATTCTAGGTGCTTGTTTTGTGTTACTTGACAACTGAATTGTTCCAATGATACTACACTATGAGTCTTCTACTTTTGAATTTGCACTAGAAGTTATTTTAACCTTGAATTCAGGCTCAATCTCTTTCTTTTCTTTTAAAAAATTCATTTGCACAATATGTAAATGTTGTACTACCTCCCAAGTATTTTTGTTTGCAATTATTTCGATAGAATGGTTAGAATAATATTGATAAGGGGGTAATGCTACATTCTTACGTTGTTAAGAAATAATATGATATGGGTCATATTTCCAAAGTTCCCCTTTCTTTAATCGAAAAGAAGAGATTGTTTTATTCACAATATCAACAGCTGATCTATTATTGATAACAAAAGAAGAAAATTCTGTAGGTAAGACAAAAGAATCTTTTTCACTTTGAAAACAAATGCAGATGATTAGCAACTTGTCTTTGCCCGCATTACTCTAAAATAAACAAATGAGGGGTTATTTAGATTGGAAGAAAATAGGGTTCATCTTCACTGCGATAAAATTGAATAACAATATATCTTTTGAACATTTACTAGTCACCCGTCTGTGTGTCTAAACTCAGTTGGAGAATTTGATGAAACCCCAAATGCATTCTAATAGGGTCTTGGCAAAAAGAGAGAGTATAAGTATTCAATAAAAAATCATTGGAAAACTCTAAATATTCTCCCTCAATTCCCACAAGAGTTAGAATTATATTCCAATTTATCTGGGGAAGTGAGTCACCTCGATCATTTTGCTTCCTCAATTCCCACATGAGTTAAAATTGTATTCCAATTTCTCAGGGGAAGTGAATTTTTGTTGTGGCTCCTGATTATCTTCCTGATTCAGAGGTTTGTTTCAGCCATGTTTAGATCCCATTTCCCGAAGGGGGGTGTGGGGGGGCTTCCCCCCCACTATTGTTGTCAGGGGGTCCAACGTCCCCGAAGCGAAATTTTGGGAAAAATTTCCTTGTAAAATATTGTAATTTCGTAGTCAATCTAGACCATTCATTATAATGTCACAGATCTGACAATAGAAGTTATCTTATGAATTTTTATCCTATAAGAAAACCCTCTTTTATGCATGAGAGAATTTTATTGCAGCTGTGTGTGATAGCGAATATTGTATTATGAGAGAGGAGATTGTGAGAGAAATAAGATGAAGTTACAAGGAGTGTGTTGTAGGTTGTATCCCTTCAATTTTTGCTAGATAATAAAAGGGAAGGACCTAACAATTTCTTTGGTGGACGTAGCCCACACTGAGTGAACCATGGATATCAATGTCTCTATTGTATTATGTATCTTCTGTTTTTTATGTCTGCATTTGTTTTATTTTATTGCTTCGCGATCTTGTTTTTTCTAACAAATGGTATCAGAACCAAAGGTAACTCACAGGAAAAGAGGATTCCTGGTTCGAATGGGAGCAATGACAAAAGATAGAAAATTTAAGGTCAAGAAATTTAATGGCCAAAAATACCAGCTATGGAATATGCAAATGAAAGATTATTTATATCATAAAGATCTATTCCTACCATTGGATGAAATAAAAAAGAAGCCAATGCGTATGAAAGATGAAGAATGAAAGGTTCTTGATAGAAAGACACTAGGAATGATACGGTTATGCTTGGCAGTGTCAATGGCTTTCAATATTTCAAAAGAAAATACAATGAAGGATCTGATGGAGGCATTGGATAAACTATATGAAAAACCCTCAGCCTCAAATAAGGTATTTTTAATGAAACTATTATTTAATATGAATATGCCATAAGGTGGGTCTGTTGTCGATCATTTAATTGAATTTAATATAGTTATGTTGGCAACCCCACAATATTTTCAATTCTTAAAGCAAAGAATCATAAATTTTATAGCTTCTCCCGCTTAAACATTTGAACATTGCTACTTGAAAGATGAATCTTGGGCTATATAAGGTTTTTATTTTTCCTAGTTCTTGTTTTCATGTTTCGTTCATGACTGAAAGCATGAACGAAGCATTGAAACTTGTGAATTTATTGCATTTGATTTTAAGTCTTATTTTCCTGAGAAAACGAATGATCATACAAACCTTTTTAAGCATGATTTTTTTTTTCTTTAAGGCCTATCTCATGTCAATAAAATGGTTGTTTTTAATTGCTCATTGTTATAAGGTCTACTTTGGACATTTGAATGCTATACCGAGAATCGATTAATGTTAGACTATGATTGTGTTCCATGTATCATTTTTGGTAAATCCTTATATGGTCATTATGTGTGATTTGTCAAACACCTCTCTTCTTGACCTTATAATGAGTAACTCCACCCTTTACACATGATGATACTTAAACGCATGCGGTCGTATTTTGTACTCTACTGGAAGTGGAAGTTTGAAAACGACATGTCCATTATTTCGATTTAAGTCTCGTACCCTCAGCGATTCATTACACCACGACGCCCGAATCTTTTACGAAACCCCTTATGCCTTCATTTAATTCGCACGAGGGTTTTGTTTCTTTGGTTTTGTCCATGGTCCTCCCTGTTCTGTGAAACCCTTCTTGCTTATAGTGGCTTCTATTGCCCCCATGACTGTTTGTCTCAATCCACATGGCCCCTGTTGTCCGCATCGAACCAAATGGCTCGCAAACCCTACTTCTGCATGATGATGCAAGGGAAGACATTAAGGGTCAAGGCTGGCTCGAATTTCTTGAGATATTTCAAGGTTTTAACTTGCAAACAACCCAAGAATTTGCCCTCTCTTTTGATGGTTTCCTAGCCAAAGTAGGAGATATTCAAATCGAAGTCACCGAGGAGTTTTTAAGCCAGGCGACAGGTCTTCCACTTAGCGGGCATAAATGGTTTAAAAATGCCAAGGTAGAGGAGGTGTCGTGGAGCCTGTTCTTTACCTCTAGGAAAATCAAGTGTTGTGATAAAGGTATACCTGTATCTCTGTTGAAAACTAGGTGGCACCGTTTATTGACAATCTTGAGACAATTCGTTACATGCGAGGGTCGCTTTGGCCTTGTTTTTTTGTATCACATAAGATTGTTGATGAACTTCATTGGTTTCTAGTTGAATATGCCTTTTTATTTATTGAGAAGTTTGTATAAGATGGCCAAGAGGTATAAGAGACAACGTTTAAATTCCAGTCCGTTTCATCATGGGTTGATAAGGATGCTGTTAGTCCATCAATTAAAATTGCAAGGGGATTATTGGGACACTTTCCTAACTCGAAATGGTTACGTTACACCCAGTCCCGTAGAGGTTGATAAGCCCATGTTGGAAGAAACCCCAATCCCTTCTATTGATAGAACAATCTCCTCATCTAAAGAACCCTATGATAGGGCTGTGCTCGATGAGCCTATGCCCGAGCAACTAGATGCTGAACCAACAACCTTTGAATTTCATGATCATGAGCAGTATGCCTGCCCTGGCACCTCTGCAAAAAATGCAAACAGGCCCTCGCACAAACTGTCCAAAAATGACTCGAATGTAGGGTTTAAAAACAAAAGGGCAGGGAGATTAATTTCCAGGAGCCTACGAAATAAATCAAAGTATCATATGAGCTTGATCAAAACTATCGAGGTCCATGAGAGCTCTGATTTTGAGATCGAGATATTTTTGGCAGAAGAAGACTTGAGTTACCTCAAACCAGATCTTAGCCAGGCCTACGATTTCGTAAACAATATGCCACCGTGCCTGAAGCATAGCCAAGGTTTTCCAGGGATTAAACTCAGTAAAAAACCCACAGATAACAGTGGTAGCGTTCTGATGAACGACCATGGACTTCCTCAAACAACTGTTACAGATCCACAGTGTGAAGTTTGTTTGTTTTGGATCGACAAGTATTACACAGATATACCTTCCCTTCAACTGCAGATCAAAACCCTCACCACTCAGATCGACTCGTTAACGAGTGAAAATCACAAACTTAGGTTCAACACTCAAAGGCAAGGGAAGCGTTTGAAAAGAACTGGAAACGTAATAATAAAGAATATTGAGAGTGTTACAACAATAGTTAACTCTGAGATCTTGTGAGTCAAATTTAGCATGCAGTTATGAGGTAAATATTTGTTTGATTTTCTTAGTTTTATTTTTATTTTAGTTTTACTATTATTATATATTTAATTAAATTTCTGCTGTTTGAAATAAAACTAGCTACATAATCAGCTGATTCTGTAGCCAGTTCATTCTCATTCGAATTTTTTGAAAATTATTGGTTAGAATAATATCTAAACTCCTGTATTTTCATTTTTCCTTTCAGGATATCGTATAGCTGGTGGTAATCTGATGATATGGACCATTTCTGAGTTTATAAGCCATTTCTTTGGCTCATCTTTTGTAAACAGAAACAAGTTTTTTATAGTTTTGAGAGATACAGTATGATATGGAGTGGTTATATTACCTTCTATTTTGTAATTAACAAATCATTTTTGAGATTTAATCTTATCCCACAATATAAGATGTTTAGCTTCTCTGAACTCTTTAAATATTAGAGCTTTTTGTAATGAAGACATCCTCGCCTGGGGCAGAAGATGGACGCTTGATTTACAGACTTTAATGGAACAACAATGCACATTTCAGCTTTAGCTTTTTGTGGATGGTGTCTTCATTTAAGTTTTGTTTATCTTGATATAATATTAAGTTTTGATAGCTTTAGTCTTCATGATTTATTATGTTATTGGGATAATCCCTTTATAAATGTGTCCATAAATTACACTTCAGATATTAATCGTGTGATCATCTATTCAGTTTTAATTTAATGATTTCTCCTTTTTCATTGAAAGATTAAATGCAAGGGTGTTTGCTAATAGATTTTTCTTAATGCAATTACTTGCAATCATGAGATCACAGTAACTATTGGTATCATTCTTTCTGTTATTAAAACTTAACTACCAACATAATTGTTCTGCATTTATTCAGAATAGACTTAAAGTTCCTTGCATGTTTTCCTTCTGGACAAGGTGGTTGAATGTTTTCTGATCACACAGATGTTTGGATGCATATCATCAGCTCACTAACAGGTTAGTTTATTTCTTTTTGTCATTTTTTTATCGTTGAAACTCAAATATATGGTCTGGCTTTGACCATCCACATACTTCTATTTCATGATATTTTTTTTTATTTATTTTTTATTTAGTTTATATTAATTAAGAAAAAACAGAAAAAATTTCTTACGTGCTTTCTTTATCTGCTTTTTTAAAGAAGTCATTTTCACATCGAGTTTAGTAAATTTAGATTAAAATTTGCAACCTGTAAATAATGTATATAAATGAGAGTTATCTATATTTGGCTTAAATACGCCTATTACAGTCACATCAGAGCATATGCACATATATGTATATAATATTTAGTAATTAGTTATTTATTTCTTTTCTTTTGTTTTTGTTTCTCTTAGGATTCTTATATTGGCCAATGGAGCCATTAAACCCGCCAGAACGAGTTATACCAAACGGCTTGGGTTACTTAGACAACCCCGAGCCATAATCGTTCTTCCAATTGACGGACGATCATTTTCGCCCGTCAACAAATGGCGTTATAAGGAGGGCTAGAATGACAAGATGGCCTTGTAGGAGCTTTTATTTCGAATGTATTCAATTTTCCCATGGCTCCCCAAATCATTGCGTTGGAACATGCTTTCCACTTCTCACTACCAATTATTCCCAACAAGACAACTAATCTTGTTTTAGAACTCACCTTTGATGGTGAAGGGAACACATCTGCAGTAGAACATATTTATGAATTTCTTTATAAATGTTTAAGACATAAGATCATTGATCCTAATGTTACATGCAGATTGTTCTCTCTCCCTTTTCGAGATCGGGTTAAATGTTGGTTTGAATCTTTTCCATCTAATTCGATTCATTCTTTGTCTGAGTTTGTAATTGAGTTTTTATCAGACTTTAACAATTGTAATTATGATGAATTAAGTTACTTAAGCAAAGAAAACGGTGAATCATTCGATGATTTTGCAATTAGGTTCATTCATGTTTGTACTAGGTTCCCTTTGAAAGAAATGCCGCTTATTAATGAGTGGTTTAAATATCTCGTTTCTTTCTCAGACGAGCAAGATCAATTAATTGTTAACCAATCTGAATTGAGCACTAACACTCAATCTCAAGATGGTTCAAATTTTGATATTGATCTTGAAGATTTTGAAGCACCACAAATTTTGTCAACTTCTTTCATTTTGGCAAATCATGAGCAACATCATCCTTTACAAAATGCAATTGCCACATCTAATCATTCTTTGCAAAGAATGTTTCCTCCCATCGAAGAAGGAACCTTGACTTTATAAGACGACAGTTGTCACACTCTCATAGATTTTATAATTGTTTCTAAAAGAAAAGAGGCTGAATGTGAAGTTGATAATCATGTGGATGATAAATCTGCCCCTAATTTATTTAAACAGATCCATGATCAATCAATAGGAGACAAAATCGTTAGTCATACTATTAATCAACCTTCTATCTCTAGTGATTTTCCCTCAATTTTTCCTTTGCACGATGAACCAAATTGTCTCTTAAAAACTGTCTTGTATTATTTGAAAGAGAATCCAAAAGAGGATGATCAGTTTATATAAGGAGAGGGGACAAAACCAGATTTCGAAATGCATATACCTATAATTTCAAGAGATGCATTCCGTCTCCTTAATTCTTCTACATATTATTCCTTGTACCCTGATATTTTTGATCCTAATGTTGTGCGATTGCATGTTCCATATTACCTTGGAGAGAATTCAACATTATATAATCAAGTACAAAGAGATCACCTAATAGAAGATAAAGAGGGAAATAATTCTGCCCATGAACATATTAATTTTTACTCTCATCAATTATCTATGGGTAAATCAAGAAATGATTTGAAAGAATCCCGAATTGCATCTTCCATTGATACATCCCAATTTGTGTTTCGAGAAGGATCTAAATTTTCCATGATCAATTATTTGAGGTCGAAAAATATAATCGGCCAAATATTACTACCAATGATGTTTTATCGGTCGTTCCATCTAGTTCACCTCAAATAGTTAACCTTGAAATATCTAAACTCAATGCAAAGTTTCAAGAGAATGAAACACTTATTTTTCGATCGAGAAACATGATAAGTTCTCGCCATCTTGGTCCGACCTTTTTAAAAGATTCTTTCCTTGATAATCTAATACTTTATTCTCACTAGGAATATTTCTCGCATGTGAATTCTTTCAAACCATCCCATGTCAGTAATTGCATGTATCATGATAGTATTGCAGATTGGTTGGAGTATTCA
>ML809162.1:0-10329 GCA_009831015.1 Picea engelmannii
AGAATGGTAAAGTCCATGTAAGCCATGTGATTCACCCAAACCAAGTGGAAGAAACATAAACTCCAAAATATGATCAAACTATCGATGAACATGAATAATCATATTACCTCTTTAAAATAAAATGAAAATGACCCTAGGTTTGATAACTCTTTTATACCTCGGCCACCATCAGACTAAACCATTTTGAAATATTACTATGGGTTTTGAATGGTATCACCTTTAGTAAGAACACCATGGTCCTCTAAATTTCCAAGTATATAATCAACAGTGAGCCACCACCCCTTAAACCATTTTGAAATACTACCATGGGAATTGTATGGTATCACCTTTATTAAGAACACCATGGTCCTCTAAATTTCCAAGTATATAATCAACAACTATCCACCACCCCTTAAACCATTTTTAAATACTACTATGGAAGTTGAATGGTATCGCCTTTATTAAGAATAACTTGCTCCTCTAAATTTCCAAGTATATAATCAACAACTACAAATTATTCTTGTTATCGCACGATTTGTATTTAGTGAAAATACCAACCCAAACAACAAGCGTGTGACACAACTGGAGACACCTATCACTATCACCTCAATAGATACCCCCCTCATTTTAGTGATGGACAAGTCCAACACAAGGGATGATTCCCAAGTGACCCTAGGGGGATTGCAAGGGAAGACGAAAAGAGTTGAAGAAACCACCCCTATAGTTCACGATTAAAGAATCTTTAGGATTAATGGAGGATGAGTATAAGTCAAGGAAAATGTTTCCAAGTGATAGTACCTACAAAACAAATGTTAGACAACCTAATCCAAGAAAATATATGATGAAATAGGCCCCGAGAGAATAGGGAAATCAGTAAGAAACATTGTTATCCCAAAATTGCAACATATAACAGTGATATATCAACAACAAGAGAATTATGAGAGCTACAAATTAGACCATCAAAATAAGCATTTGATATTGGATTAGAAAGCATGTGATTAGTAGACAATATTCCAATGCTTAAACCAAGATTTTGATGTCAAATGAGAGTTGTAAAAGAGTGTTATTAACAATGTTTATGACATAACTATGGCTGCAGATTTTTTTTTTATATAGAATCACATTCTAACCATTAAAATAAGCAAGTAAACCATCCAAATAGTATCCCTTTATCAATATATTAATTATCACATCTCAGAAGCAAATTTCAGCGGTAGAAAAGTGGAGAAATTATATGAGAAATAGTGTTTGTTGTAGCCCTAATAGTTGTAGCTTAAAATGTATTACAGAAAACTAACCACTTGACAAAACAATATGCCCTTGAAGTTGGAGAGAGTCTAAAGTATGTATAATTCAAATCTAACTTGATCAATTTCAAACCATCACTTTTCACGTTTACCAATGCAATAATTACAATCTCCAATGCAAAGGTTAGTGCCTTTTTATTGGGTGAATGGGGTCTCTTTTGTGAAGATTGGGTTAATAAATAAATATGATAATATTATTTATTGATATTTAAACCCTTATAAAACCCAATAAACTTATCTCCTTCCAAATCGTTTAGCCTAAAAATCAGGATGGAATGGGATTTAAAAGTCTTGTAGGGGTGTAAACCCTCCTACTCCCTAGATAAATAAACCTTATCCAAGTCTTGAAACAAGGGTGTAAACCCTCTTACCCCTTGTTTCAAGCCTTATACTCTTTCAATAGCAAGTATGTTATGGGACTTATCGGTAAATGCAGACATAAACAGATCTCCCTAGATCCACCTAGATCTAGAACAAAACAAAACAGGACATGATGATTTCCCTAAGCTCTAATCATTGAAATTAATATCAAACAAGACATGTGCAACATATCATTTAAAGATCGCTTCCTATTGTCATTTTCATCCTAGCTTCATTCCAGTGCTCCTGTGATATTGGATCTGCAAGGGAACACAAGCCGACCAAAGCGAAATCAATATAGCATATTCAAAGAGAACTTATATATGTGATCAAGGAAACATACAATAAAACGAGATAAGTTTTATGGGAAAGAAACATATCACTATATCATATTAAAATGAAAGTAGAGATTACAACCAAAGCCCTGATGTTGCAAAGTCCCCTTCCAATGACCCTTTTCTCCAACAGACACACTTGCTCCAATCCTTGAATGAAGAAGATCTGCAATGACTTGATAAACTAAAATGAAGCTCTCAAGTATGAACTAAAGTAGAATTCCCCATCCAATTCCTAGCCTATTCAATAATAATCTTGCTTGAATCCACCTTCATTAAACTTATCCTTTTCCATGAGAAATCCATCTTTATATAGGGGAAATAGAGATGGTTTAAAAGATTAGGATGATCCCACCAAATCAGAGAAGCGAGTAGGATCCCAACCATACGGATGCCACCTCATCTTCTAGAAATTTCGTGAAGTTTGACCTTTTCTTATCTTCTTGTCATCGTCATACCCTAGTTGTAGAGAAGCCTGTGGAGACGTCGCAAACCATCTTTAGGGAAGAGGGAAATGACCAGGCATAGTCGCATCCTGCTTATGGTGCAGCCTGGGATGACCCTCCTTAATAAGGTTTTTGATAAGAGAAAGTCAGTCACTTTTCTCATGAAGATAGGCCCTTTTGGAAATGTGAACACATGTTTGTCAATGAATCATAAAGATGACCAAAATAATGTGTAACAAAGGAAGAACAAATTTTGGTGGAGGGTGTAAGCCCTTTTACTCCTCCTAGGGTTTTAAGATACTTTTCTTGAACCTAAACAAGCAAGATGACAATAAATTGCAGCAATTACTCACCAAACCAAAGAGATAGCATGCAATAAAACCATTAATACCAAGAATCATCTAATTATTTTCCAAATAAAACCATCCAATAGAATTACCTAGCCTTTAGTGCTCCAATAAACAAGTATTGCATCCATTTGCACAAGAAAAAGAGAGGCTGAAATTCTCCAAGATGGTTGAAATTGTAGTCCAAAGGGTAATATTATCAAGTGATGAGTTATATCCAAATGAAAATGACTTGACTCTATTTATAGAGGAAAGCACGAGTCATAGTTTGTTCACAGTGCAATTAAATCCATAATTTTAGGCTAAAACCAAAGTTGCAATGCTTAATTAGCAAATTATTTTTCTCTTTTTGCGCACATAGGCTACAAAATGATAAAAAATAAACAAATAATGGAATGTAAGCCCATAAATATCCTCTCCAAGGTGGCACGTGTGAAATTAGGCCTCCAAAGTCTAGGAAGTCAATCTAGGAAGGTTCCATGTCATCCCCAAATCAAGCTATAATGTGGGTATTCAAGCCCACAACACCACCAAGTGCACCAAATGTTCCAAATGTCCTCTCAAAAGTGTGATGCCATGCTACCCAAGAGGAACATTTGGGACTATGAGGGGAGCCTAGTTCATGTGCTAAATACATCATCCAACGTGCAATGTTCATAATCCTAATCCTCCAATGTATGGGGCACAACACCCATCTGGTGGGCTTCGATGCCCCTATGAAGGTCCAAGTGGCTTAGTCCCTTCAGGAATGACTTTCATCGGGAAAGGTCCTGCAAAGACAAGAAAATATGCCCTCTAAGGCTATAGAAGTCATTTGAATCATGCAAAGTAAGCCATGTTTAATAAAATAACCACCCAAACAAGTGCATTAGTTCCCCCCTTTTCAAATTAAACAAATGCTCAAAGACCTTATAAACTTTTCCAAATTTAGGTATGGGAGGGGTGTCATGGTGCCCTATTGGGTAGGCCAATCCCCAAGTGAAGGAATGCTTACAAGAAGACCCTCTCTAGACCATGTAGTGAGTATGAGGTGGTTTGGGGGAAATTACTCTTTGGCATGGGGTCATTGACATATCAAGGGCTCATATTTTCTCATTTATGGGTGCCTTCGTTTGCAATGCAACATTTTTCCAAGCCCTTTATTTTCCTTTCAGTTTTTTTTTATGGTTTAAACATTGATTGTTATATGCAATGGAAATAAAATGAGCACCTCAATGCCACTTGAAGTAAGAACACATTGAGTTCCATGTGTACTAGAAATTAAAGGACATTGCAATGCATTCCCCCATTAAGTGGGACATTTTTATTTATTTTCCCTTTTTAAAATGTCCTTCATTTTTATGGAGACGTGTCTCATGGCTCTCAAGACCTTAGGGTGAGAATCTATAATTATCGATTTTTACTTTTAAAGTGCTAGCTACAACACCTTTGGTCCTTCATCCCCTTCTTCCCATGAAATGAGGTACATTCCCTTCTTGGGGTCAATGGATCCAAAAACCCAAAAGATGAGGAACTGAGGGGAAGAAGTGTGGAAAGTGGTAAGTATGAGAGGGAATGGTACGATGAACCTTCAAGGATACCCCTCAGTAGAAACCATTTTTCTCGAGGGTGACCAACTTACTAGGATACCAAGTCAACCACCAAGGTGAAATAAGGAAAAATGTATAATTTCCAAGGAAACATTCCATAATCAAGAGAGGTCCCTTTGATAAATGCTCAAATGTTTCAAATATTAAAGTGACATTACCATGAGACTCGACTTGTTACCTCATGAAGAAAGACATGTTGTGATCTGTGGACCAATTTGGTGTGGTGGATGTTGTTATACTATTAAAAATGAGTGGTGATGTATGGTGGAGAGGAGGGGCTTTGTCTACTCAATGTGGGATTTGTTGGTCAATATTTCTCTTGATAGTCCATGTCTACTACTTGCAGACCTTGAGACATCATCTCCTTAGTTACCCCTAGGTTGGGGGGTAACATATGGCTCCCGCATGGGGACATGTGCTCATCGTAGAGTCTTTGAGAACTTCGACATATCCTGGTATAACATGTGCCTACACACTTAAAAAAAACATTAAATTATTAGAGGGTGGATAACTCACCCTTTTAGTCATATAAACAAAACTTCAAAAGCTCAAAATTGACAACTATAAGATTTCTTTAAAAGAAAAATTATTTCATTTTTCAAAACAATTCTAACTAACATGTAATCATGATTACCCAATTCACACAAATGTATCACAAAAACTATTCATGGATGCAATACAAATGATATGTAAAGGAAAAAATACAAGCAAATGCAATGTAGAAATGCAAATGACTTACCTACTTACCTGTGTTGAAATTACTAAGACAACTGAGAGGGGGGGTGACTCAGTTATTACTATACTTAAACAATTTTACGTTTATTAAAACATTTTTTAAACTTCACCAAGTGACCATCAAGATTATACAAGATATGAACAACATAAATAATAACCATCAATCACACATATTATATACACAGAGACAAATTTTCACGAGGAAACCCATAAAGGGAGAAAACCTCTTCTTCTTCGAATGATAGGCAAACTTTTATGTTTTTTACATCATCTATCTTTGAGCACCAACTCAAAATGAGACTACCACCTCTGTTTTACAAGATGCAACTTGTTGAGAGAACCAACTCTCTAGTTTCTCTAGCACCCACTAGAAGGAAGCACCAAATCCCTGAGTGTTCCAACACCAACTGGATGGAAGGACCTACTTCCACTTATACAAGCACCAACTTCCATATAGAAAACTCTGTGTTTTCCCAAGCACCACCCTGCCACCCTGTTTTCTAGCCATAACTAGATGAAAGCTACAACTTCTAGTATTCAAGCACCAACTTGAATAACAAAGGACTACGGTCCTCCCTAGCACCTCCCTACCTCCCTGATTATAAATAAATGATTTATTAACCAACAATACAGATATATCAATTCTTACCACTTCTTCTATGTTCTGCAATTCTTCTCTGCTTCACTATTCTTCTGTTATGTTCATACTTGGCTTGACTTGTTGTCTCTTTATATTTGTTCTTTCTTTGTTCCTCTCATGCTCTTTTGTATGTGTACATTATGTTCTCTTCACCTTTTCTGTTCTGTTCAGCTTCTGTTTCTCATCTCTGAGTTTGATGTCACACTATGCATACTGTAATTTTCCTTTCTCCCAGTTCAACTCATTTTTGCAGTGAGAACAACCAACCTCACTTAGTCACGATCTTTGTCTTTTATAAAAATGCATCAATTCATTACACCTCGCATCTCCAAGAGAAACTTCCAAGTGACAAAATCGCCAATCGCCCAAGAACTATGATTCAGTTCTACTAACTGAATCGTAAATGATCAATAATCTGTGAAGTGCAACAGTAACGCTTCAATCAAAATTTTGATTAATCAACACCGTTGGATTAAATCCGCAAAAACTTGCTAACCTTTCAAATATGTTCCTTGCGAACTTTACCTACTTGAACTAGAACTGGGCATGTTTCTCCCACATGCCCACTCGCTATGAATTTATGCTAACCAAAGAGTCATTTCATGAATTCATGTTTCGGGTGATCAGCTGCGAGTCACCTCGATTTTCCCAACTCGTGACATGTAAAATGGAGCTTAGCAGCGTTATCTCCTTCCTCTATTCTGTCTCCACATGACCACTAGATGTGACCACGAGCCAAACATTCGAGCGCTTCGTGATTTCGCATATCGTGAACTCCTGCTATGAGTTGCCTCGAAACTCCCACCTCGCGAGACTCTGAAATACTTCATATCAGATCAACGATCGAGATCTCCCTCTGATCGACGACTGCGATCAAAATCACGATTTCGTGTGTTGGGAATTTGGATGTGAGTCAACCCTGACTCTCCCAAATCCCAATATCCAAAATACTCTAGATCAACGATCCACAACCCTCTGTGATCTAACGGTCCAGATCTTATCACGATTTCACATTTCAGATGTTTGAACGTGAGGAAACCCTGACTCTTCTAACTCCCGATATCTGAAATACTCTTAGATCAACGGTCCACAACCCTCTATGATCTAACGGTCCATATCTTATCACAATTTCGTGTTTCACAACTTCAAAGGTTAGAGAACCTCTTTCCTTTGACTCTTCAGTCAGCGAAATGTTGATCTCTTGCCACGTGTCCTCTAGATTCAACAACTCAGATCTCATCGCGATTTCGTGTTTCACGGAATTGGAGGATGGATCTCGCCCATTATCCTCTTTGTAGTTGTACTAGATCTGATGGTTGTTGGTCCTCATCACTCAGATCCGACGGCTGAGGTCTAATCTCCTCCTCTGCGCTCTTTTGAGTGTCCTCGTTGTTGTTATTTCCATCAATCTTCTGAGTGTCATCGTTGTTGTTCTTGCCATCAATATTCTAAGTGTCATCATTGTTGTTCTTTCCATCATTATTCTGAGTGTCATTGTTGTTGTTCATGCCATCAATGACAAGCACATTCTTTTCCTGAAAAACATGCCAACAATCTCCCCCTTTGGCATTGATGGCATGTTGAAATTATTAATACAACTGAGAGGGGGGGGGTGAATCAGTTGTATGTGAGCTTAAACAATTTTAAGTCTGTTAAAACATTATTAAAATTTCCTCATGTGGTCATCAACAATATACAACATATGGATAGTAAAGGTAAAGAACAACAATCACACACAAAGTATACACAGAGACAGATTTTTCACGAGGAAACCCATAAAGGGAGAAAACCTCTTCTTCTTCGAAATAATAGGCAGTCTTTTAAGTTCTGTACATCATCTATAATTGAGCACCAACTCAATGTGAGGTTGCAACCTCTGTTTTACAAGCTGCAACTTGTTTGAGAGCACCAACTCTCTGGTTTCTCTAGCACCCACTAGAAGGAAGCACCAACTCCCTAAATATTCCAGCACCAACTGGATGGAAGCACCAACTTCCTGAATGTTCTATCACCAACTGGATGGAAGCACCAACTTCCCGTTACACAGGCTCCAACCTATATAACAGAGAACACTTGTTCTCCCTAGCACCACCCTGCCACCCTGGTTTCTCTGGCTACAGCCAGATGGAAGCTACAACTTCCTGTGTTCAAGAACCCACTTGAACTTATGAGGACAACAGTCCTCCTGAGCACCTCCCAACCACCCTTAAATATAAATGGCTAACTAAACATTCAACTTTACAGATAAATCAGTTCTTACCAATATTTCTTTGTTCTGTAAATCTAGTTTTATGCACACTATTCTGCTGCTCTTCTCTTCCTCTGTCTATTCAGCAGGTATGCTCTGTATCAACTCGTACTCTCATTCTGCTCTTCTTCAACTCATTCTGTCATTCTTCTCTACTTCTGCTATGCCTATCGTTCTGCTCTGCTTCTGCTCTACATTTCATCTTCCTCTGTACATCTATTAAAATTTCATACTACGCATCTTCTCCTGTCTCCTTTCTTACTGTTTCATTCTTTTTCATCCAGAACAACCAACGTAATTCCATCTCACTCATTTTATTTTATACACACAACCTTGATGGTTCCACTTTACCTTCCAATAGGTAGACCAAGGACACCTGTCTTAGCAACTGAAATGATAACTGATTCACAATCAAGAATCTGTTTTGTTTAGCAGAATCGTAACTGATGAGTTGCCTGTGTGTGAAGAAACAGTAACCCTTAGATCTCATTCAAGTCTTATCCACACCGTAGGATGACTTTTATAAATCTTGTCTTTAATTCGGGTTTCGGCATTTCGGCATTCCTTTGCCCAAGTTTCTCGACACTTTCACATCGCGCTCTCTGAAACTCTGAATTGGAGCTTATCTGGACTGACTCCTTCTCTTCCCGTGACCAAGGGCTATGACCAAGGCTTTATGTGAAGGGCGCTTTCATGATTTCGCATATCGCGAATTCGCAATTCCTTATGTTCAATGTTCCTGTCACCTCCAAATCCCGATCTGCGAAATTCCATAATGAAATCAGATCAACGATCCAGATTATATCTAGATCTGACGGTTCATATTAAGTCAGGATATTACTCATCGCGATTTCGACACTCTAGACGATCGGTGTTTTCGTCAACTCGAATTCCCGATTCTCAACATTAAGTAAAGAAGTTGAATCAATGGTCCAGATCACTTCTTGATCTGACAGTTGTTGTTACATCACGATTTCGCCTATCGCAATTTCATAAATGCTGCATAGTTTCTTATGCCTCTCCATATCGTGATTCGTGAAACTATGATAAGGGATTAGATCAATGGTCCAGATCGGATCTTGTCTTGACGGCTGCGATTGAATCGCGATATCGCATATCGCAAAATCGGGATTCCTGTTGCACTTGTTTCTTTTCCTTTTTGAGTCGCGATTCGCGAAACACCAACATGGAGTTAGATCAACGGTCCAGGCACGATCTTGACTCAACGGTTACGATTGAGTCGCGATATCGCATATCGCGAAATTGGGATTCCTATTGCATTTGTTTCTTTTCCTCTTGATATCATGATTCGCGAAACTCCGACACTAACTATAATCAACGGTCTAGATTCATTCTCGATTCAATGGCTGTGATTGAATCGCGATATTGCATATCGCGATTTTGGAATTCTTGTTGTCAAGTGTTTTTGTCACTTCAAAGTCCCGATCCCCAATAGTCCATGAAGAAAATCAACGGTCCAGATCAAAGCTAGATCTGACGGCTTAGATTTCATCGCGATTTTTCATATTGTGATTACGCCCTCTTCTCCTTGCTCTTTAAAGACCGTGCAGGTTCTCCTTGATCCAACGGTGGTCGGACCCTGTGCTCAGATCTGACGATTGAGATCTGTCTTCCTCTTCAACGATCAGAGATTCTTCTTCTCAAACTTTCGCTCATGCGCTGCTTTCGATCATTCGCTGCCTTCGATCATTCCCTGCCTTTGATATTTCACTTCTTTCGATCATTCACCTCTCTGTACTTATCTTCTATTTTCCAATTACAAACTTGTTGTTCTCATGTCATCTTCACTGTTGCCATCAATGACAAGAATTCGTTTTCTATTAACTGTTTGTTAAATCCCCTTTGGCATTGATAGCAACACAAGCACCCACATGTATTCAGATCTTCCAAGCACCCACATGTATTCAGATCTTCTCTCCTGCTCTTTTCTCCCCCTTTGACATCAATGTCAAAGAAGAAACATTCTTCCCCTGATCTGTTGCAAAAACATACTCCCCCTGTCGACTATAAGCATCTTGGGAATACACCAGATATTCAATAAGTACTCCCCCTGACCAAGTGAACAAATTAAACACCAGAGATTATAACCCCCAACTTTTGACGAAGGTATCCAAAAGGGGTCGCTGCTAATGGTTTAGTAAAGATATCAGCAATTTGTTCTTTGGAAGGAATATAATTCAGCTGAACAATTATGTTTGTAACTTGTTCTTGGAGAAAATGGTACTTGATTGGAATATGCTTAGTCTTGGAATGAAGAACAGGATTCTTGGAGACACTAATGGCACTTGTGTTATCACAATGAATTGGAATAGGATCAGTGTA
>ML809162.1:10429-30169 GCA_009831015.1 Picea engelmannii
CACCTAGACCCTTCATGGCATTTACAAGTTCTTCAACTCTTAAAAAATACTTGCTAATTGTTTCATCTTCATTCATCTTTAGTTGTTCAAATTTCAATCTGCATGTTTGAAGTTTGGCCTCTTTTACTTTCTCATTTCCTTCATAACTGTTAATAATTTTATCCCACAGTGCTTTGGCAGTATCAAGATGCATCACCTTTACAAACTCAACTTCAGCAAGTCCATTCAAGATAGCATTCATCCCCTTAGCGTTAAAACTAAACTCTAACTTATCATCCTTGTTGGCTAGCACAACAGGCTTTGTATATCCAGTCTCTACTACATCCCAAACATCAGCACCCAAGGCCATTAAGTATGTTCTCATTCTAATCTTCCAGAGGGAAAAATTTGTTCCATCAAACAGAGGGGGCTTAGAGGCCGAAGTCCCTTCATGACTTGTCATGTTTAAGCTTACAGATCTACCTTTAAATAAAAGGAATCGGCTCTGATACCAATTGTTGAAATTATTAATACAAGTAAGAGGGGGGATGAATCAGTTGTATGTAAGCTTAAACAATTTTAAGTCTGTTAAAACATTATTAAAATTTCCTCATGTGGTCATCAACAATATACAACATATGGACAGTAAAGGTAAAGAACAACATTCACACACAAAGTATACACAGAGACAGATTTTTCACGAGGAAACCCATAAAGGGAGAAAACCTCTTCTTCTTCGAAATGATAGGCAGACTTTTAAGTTCTGTACATCATCTATAATTGAGCACCAACTCAATGTGAGGCTGCAACCTTTGTTTTACAAGCTGCAACTTGTTTGAGAGAACCAACTCTCTGGTTTCTCTAGCACCCACTAGAAGGAAGCACCAACTCCCTAAATATTCCAGCACCAACTGGATGGAAGCACCAACTTCCTGAATGTTCCAGCACCAACTGGATGGAAGCACCAACTTCCCGTTACACAGGCTCCAACTTGTATAACAGAGAACACGTGTTCTCCCTAGCACCACCCTGCCACCCTGGTTTCTCTGGCTACAGCCAGATGGAAGCTACAACTTCCTATGTTCAAGCACCCACTTGAACTTATGAGGACAACATTCCTCCCGAGCACCTCCCAACCACCCTTAAATATAAATGGCTAACTAAACATTCAACTTTACAAATAAATTAGTTCTTACCAATCTTTCTTTGTTCTGTAAATCTGGTTTTCTGCACACTGTTCTGTTGCTCTTCTCTTCCTCTGTCTATTCAGCAGGTATGCTCTGTATCAACTCGTACTCTCATTCTGCTCTTCTTCAACTCGTTCTGTCATTCTTCTCTACTTCTTCTCTGCCTATCGTTATGCTCTGCTTTTGCTCTACATTTCATCTTCCTCTGTACATCTGTTAAAATTTCATACTACGCATCTTCTCATGTCTCCTTTCTTACTGTTTCGTTCTTTTTCATCCAGAACAGCCAACGTAATTCCATATCACTCATTTTCTTTTATACACACAACCTTGATGGTTCCACTTTACCTTCCAATAGGCAGACCAAGGACACCTGTCTTAGCAACTGAAATGATAAATGATTTGCAATCAAGAATCCGTTTTGTTTAGAAGAATCGTAACTGATGAGTTACCTGTGTGTGAAGAAACAATAACCCTTATATCTCATTCAAGTCTTATCCACACCGTAGGATGAATTTTATAAATCTTTCCTTTAATTCGGGTTTCAGCATTTCAGCATTCCTTTGCCCAAGTTTCTCGACACTTTCACATCGCACTCTCCAAAACTCTGAATTGGAGCTTATCTAGACTGACTCCTTCTCTTCCCGTGACCAAGGGCTATGACCAAGGCTTTATGTGAAGGGCACTTTCGCAATTTCGCATATCGCGAATTCGTAATTCCTTATGTTCAATGTTCCTATCACCTCCAAATCCTGATCTGCGAAATTCCATAATGAAATCAGATCAACGATCCAGATTATATCTATATATGACGGTTCATATTAAGTCAGGATATTACTCATCGTGATTTCAACACTCTGGATGATCGGTGTTTTCGTCAACTCGAATTACCGATTCTCGACATTCAGTAAAGAAGTCGAATCAATGGTCCAGATCACTTCTTGATCTGACGGTTGTTGTTACATCGTGATTTCGCCTATCGCAATTTCGTAAATGTTGTATAGTTTCTTCTGCCTCTCCATATCGCGATTCGTGAAACTTCGATAAGGGATTAGATCAACGGTCCAGATCGGATCTTGTCTTGACGGCTGCGATTGAATCGCGATATCGCATATCGCGAAATCGGGATTCCTGTTGCACTTGTTTCTTTTCCTTTTGGAGTCGTGATTTGCGAAACTCTGACACGGAGTTAGATCAATGGTCCAGGTACGATCTTGACTCAACGGCTACGATTGAGTCACGATATCGCATATCGCGAAATCAGGATTCCTGTTGCATTTGTTTCTTTTCCTCTTGATATCGCGATTCGCAAAACTCCGACACTAACTATAATCAACGGTCTAGATTCATTCTCGATTCACTGGCTGCGATTGAATCACAATATCACATATCACGATTTCAACATTCTTGTTGTCAAGTGTTTTTGTCACTTCAAAGTCACGATCCCCGATACTCCATGAAGAAAATCAACGGTCCAGATCAAAGCTAGATCTGACGGCTCAGATTTCATCGTGATTTTTCATATTGCAATTACGCCCTCTTCTCCTTTCTCTTTAAAGACCATGCAGGTTCTCCTCGATCCAAAGGTGGTCGGACCCTGCACTCGGATCTGACGGCTAAGATCTGTCTTCCTCTTCAACGATAAGAGATTTTTCTTCTCAAACTTTCGCTCATGTGCTGCTTTCGATCATTCGCTGCCTTCGATCATTCGCTACCTTTGATATTTCACTGCTTTCGATCATTCACCTCTCTGTACTTATATTTTGTTTGCCTGTCAATTACAAACTTGTTGTTCTCATGTCATCTTCACTGTTGCCATCAATGACAAGCATTCGTTGTTTGTTAATTGTCTGTTAAATATTTGCCAACATGGAAACCCTGAAAGGCTGCACCCTGCACTGTTATGCTTTGTTCTTCAACTATAGCATCCAGAAAATTAACCACAACTTCAACAAATTTCTCCCCCTTTGACATCAATGTCAAAGAACACATGCTCCCCCTGAGCTGTGACAGTACTTTTCGAATATCAAAGAAAGAACCAGAGCAAAAATCACCAAAAATACAACATATATTCAATAAGTACTCCCCCTGAAAAGGTGAACATATTAGATGAAAGAAGATATGATCCCCAACTTCTAATGAATATATTCAAATGGTGTCGCTTCTAATGGTTTAGTAAATATATCAGCTATCTGTTCTGTGGAAGGAATATAATTCAACTAAACAACTTTGTTTGTAACCTGTTCTCTGAGAAAATGGTATTTGATTGGTATATGCTTAGTCTTTGAATGAAGTATAGGATTCTTGGAGACACTAATGGCACTGGTGTTATCACAGTGAATTGGAATGGGATCAGTATAAGTTACCTTCAAATCTGCAAGAGTTTGTAGCATCCATAATAACTGAGTGCAACAAGTAGCAGCAGCAATGTACTCCGCCTCTATAGTTTATAAAGAAATAGATATGTGTTTCTTACTAAGCCATACTACTAACAAGTCACCCAGGAATAATTCACCTCCACTGGTGCTCTTTCTCTCATCCACACAATTTTCCGAATCAACATCTGAATAAGTAGTTAACTGAAAATTCTGATTTCTAGGATACCACAGACCATAAGTCATTGTGCCCTTCAAGTATTTGAATATCCTTTTGACATCTACTAAATGACTTTGTTTGGGAGTAGATTGATAACGACCTACCATTCCAACAACTTTCATTATATCAGGACGGGATGATGTGATGTACAAAAGACTGCCTATCATTGATCGATATGTTCTATGATCAACATCAAGTGAAATATCATCTTCACTGAGATTCCAACCAACCACCATAGGTGTACTAACAGGAGAGGAATCTTCCATCTGGATCTTTTTCAACATCTCTTTCAAATATTTTTCTTGAGAGATAAATATTCCTGCAAAACTCTGATTTACTTGTAAACCAAGAAAATATGATAGTTCTCCTATCATGGACATCTCAAACTCTGTTTGCATAGAATTAGCAAACCACTAAACAAAAGAGTCATTAGTACAACAAAAAATAATGTCATCTACATAAACCAAAACAACTAATAGATCATCACCTTCAGACTTAATATACAGATTGTTGTCAACAGTACCTTTCCTGAACCCTTTGTCTTGTAAAAATTTATCCAATCTATAATACCAAGCTCGTGGTGCTTGTTTCAGTCCATATAAATCTTTCTTCAACTTGCAGACATAGTCAAGATTATCTGTCAGTGAAAATCCTTCAGGCTGCTCCATATATACTTCTTCTTCTAGATCTCCATTGAGAAATGTTGACTTAACATCCATCTAATATACTTTAAAGTTCTTATGACATGAATATGAAATAAACATCTTGATGGCTTCCAATCTTGCCACTGGAGAAAAGGTTTCATCAAAATCCTGTCATTCAACTTGTGCATACCCTTTGCAGACCAATCTGGCTTTATTCCTAACAATTTGTCCTTTTTCATTCATTTTATTCTTGAACACCCATTTGGAGCCTATTACATTCTTATTTTTCAGGTTGAGGAACAAGCTCCCAAGTATTGTTCTTCTCAATCTGATCAAGCTCTTCAATCATAGCTTTAATCCAATCATCATGCTTGTTGGCTTCATAAAATTTTTTAGGTTCAATCATAGATAGGAAAGCAACCTGAGATTGTTGTGAGTCTTTAATCAATTTTCTTCTTGTCTGAACTCCTTTATTCATATCACCAATTATCTAATTTTCAGGATGATTCTTTCTAACAATTCTAAGAGGTAGTTTTTTTTCTGTCTACTTAGTTGAGTCTGCCTGAGTATTTGTATCTTCATCTGATTCAGAGTCTTCTCTTTATGATCCTTGGACCTGTTCATCTTCAACTTCAACTATATCTTATGTAGTTGATTCAACACTACTTACATTTCATATCGGGATTTCTTCATCAACTTTTATGTCGATACAATCAACCAATTTATGTAGCCTCTTATTATATCATATGTATCATTTATTGTTTGTAGCATAACCTAAGAAGATACTTTCATCAACCCTGTCATCGTATTTTCCAATATTTTCATCATTATTCTTGATATAACACTTACTCCCAAAGACTTTAAAATGATTTATTGAGGTAGGTCTTCCAAACCATAGTTCATAAGGAGTCTTTTCACTGTGTGGCCTAAGATGAGCTTTGTTAAGAATATGTACAATTGTATGAATTTCTTCTACCCAATATGTCTGAGTAATATTCCTTTCATTCATCATTGATCTTGCCATTTGCTGAACTGGTCTATTTTGCCTCTCAACTACTCCATTTTTGTTGTGGAGTCCTTGGAATAGTGTACTCTCTTTTGATCCCATGTTTATCATAGAACTCTTTGAAGTTCCATGAATTAAACTCTCCTCCTCTATCAGACCTTACAACCTTCAATCTTTTTCCTGTTTGATTCTCAGTCAGAGCCTTAAACACTTTGAATTTTTCAAATGCTTCAGATTTTTCCTTCAAAAAGGCAACCCACGTTAGTCTAGAATAATCATCAATAATTAACATGAAATAGTTTTCTTTTCATGTGCCTTCCTTTCTTGACGGTCCAAATAAATCCATATGTACTAACTGGAGAGGTTTTTCTATTGAAGGAAAGTTCTTATATTTGAACTGTGTCCGAGTAAGCTTTCCTATTTGGCAAGGTTTACAAACAGAATCATATGGCTTTGATATCTTTGGAAGATATTTTACTGTCCCACTATTTCTAAGATTGATTATATGATAAAAATTTAGGTGTCCAAGCCTCCTATGCCATAACCAACTTTCATCATACTTTCTTAAGTGGCATTCTTATTTTTCTTCTTTTAACACATAGACATTTTTTTCTATTCTCATGCCTTTTGCAACCAGCTGTCCTAAATTCACAGATTGTATTCTACAATATTTAGAAGTAAAAAAAACTTCACATCATCTGTCACAAACTTGACTGACACTAAGTAGATTATGTTTCAGACCATCTACAAACAACACATCTTGAGATTTTCCTTTGCCATTACTCAGAATTACCAGTCATTTACCTTTTATTTTTCCTGGTGCATCATTTCCAAAAGTTACATTCCCTGATTTGCTTTCACTTAGAGATAGAAACTTACTTTTGTCTCCAGTCATATGTTTGGAGCATCCACTGTTAATATACCAGGGATTCTTTTGTCTTTGGGTTGATAACACTAATCCACACTTGTCATATTCTTTCTTCTTCCAAACCTTAAAATTTTCAACAGCGAAATTCAAATCTGGCTTATAGTTCCTTAAGCGAAAGTCTGTAGATTTATGTCCAAAATTATGACATATGTAACATTCTGGTTCACTGAATAACAGATCATAATGATTGTTATGTTCATAACTGTTGTTATTCTTAACCTGCATCTTTTTCCCAGCCATCACATGATTTGTAGTCTGTGATTGTTTGTTACTTGGTTGTATCAATCTTTGTTGTGGAAGATAATTATTCCTTGAGTATATTGAATGCTCATATCTAAATCTTAAATAAAAATTTACAGCTTTGTGACCAAAGTTAGAACAAAAAAAACAATATCCATAGAAAAATCCTTTGTACCTGGAAAATGGTTGTCTTCCTTGTGCGAATCGATTTCTTCCATGTTGATGATTTCTTTGACCAGAAGATGTGTTTGTGTTATTTATTTGATCTACAGATTTGGTTATGGTGCTTTTTCTTTCATTCCTTCTTGGTGGTTGATTATCTTTCTCTGTTTCTGCAGAGTGGTTGTTGTCAATGATTGTAGATTTTACAAACTTGATGGATTATGTGTTACTTGGTTGATCACTACTTGATCCTTCTTCATAACCTAAGCCAGATTTCAATTTTGGATTCCTTTGCTGATTTAGAATGGAGGTTAATCCTTTTGAGGCTTTAATACTTGACAGATTTTGGTGATACAATGCCTTAAAATTCTCCATCTCTTTTCTGGTTTTTACTATTTCTTCTTCCAAAGATTCACATCTCACCTTCTTCTTTCATAGTTTTTGTTTCAGAATGTCCTCTATTTTCTTTGCCTCTTCTAAATCCACTTTTAGAAAGGCAAAGTCTTCATCGGGATTTTTACCATTCATTTTAAACTGCATCAACAATTGTTTTTGTTTTCTCTTCTTAAATCCGAGTCTGTCAATTTCTTCCAAAACACTAATTAATTCACCTTCCATATCCACTACAGCTTCTTCGTCATCCATGTCACCTCCTGTCTATTCATCATCAAGATCTCCCATATCCATAAGCATAAAATCATTCACTTTGTCTTCGCAGGATGAATCACTATCTATGTCTTCTGAGGAAACGTCATTGTTTGCACACAAACTTTTCTTTTTACTATATTTCTTAAATTTGTATTTTTGTTAATCATCAGAGTTCTGATCCTTTTTCTTGTGAGGACACTTTGATGAAAAATGGCCTATATTACCACAGTTAAAACATTTGAAGGGAAGATTGCCTTGGTATTTGCCTAATCCTTTCTTTAACCTTCTCACAAATTTTGCCTCAATATCATCTAATTATGAATCGGTATTCTTGCCTGCTTTAAAATATGCTTCTCTAGTGATGGATTTATCTTTGCTAATTCTCATTATAGATGCAGTTAGAGTTCCTAGGAGTTTATCAATAGACATAGTTTTAAGATCATTTATTTATTCTATTGTGGAAACTTTTGGATTAAATCTATCAAGCAGAGATCTTAAAATATTTTGAACTAAAAATGCATCTTCAATCTTCTCACTAGGACCCTTCATGGAATTCACAAGCTCTTCAACTCTTAAAAATTACTTACTAGCTATTTCATCCTCATTCATCTTTATTTGTTCAAATTTCAATCTATATGTTTGAAGTTTGGCATCTTTTACCTTCTCATTTCCGTCATAACTGCTAATAAGTTTATCCCACATTGCTTTGGCAGATTCAAGATGCATCACCTTTACAAACTCAGCTTCAACAATTCCATTCAACATAGAATTCATTGCCTTAGCATTGAAGATAAATTTTAACTTATCATCTTTGGAAGCTAGCACAACAGGCTTTATATATCCAGTCTCTACTACATCCCAAACATCATCACCTAAGTCCATTATGTAGGTTCTCATTCTAACTTTCCAAAAGGAACATTTGTTCCATCAAACAAAGGAGGCTTATTGGCTGAAGTCCCTTCATGACTTGTCATGTTTAAGCTTATAGATCTACCTTTAAATAAAAGGAACCCGTTCAAATACCAATTGTTGAAATTACTGAGTCAACTGAGACGGGGGGTGAATTCATTATTACTGTGCTTAAACAATTTTATGTTTATTAAAACATTTTTTAAACTTCACCAAGTGACCATCAAGATTATACAAGATATGAACAACAGAAATAATAACCATCAATCACACATATGATATACACAAAGACAAATTTTCACGAGGAAACCCATAAATGGAGAAAACCTCTTCTTCTTCGAATGATAGGCAATCTTTTATGTTTTGTACATCATCTATCTTTGAGCACCAAATCAAAATGAGGCTACCACCTCTATTTTACAAGATGAAACTTGCTGAGAGCACCAACTCTCTGGTTTCTCTAGAACCCACTAGAAGGAAGCACCAACTCCCTGAGTGTTCCAGCACCAACTGGATGGAAGCACCTACTTCCACTTATACAAGCACCAACTTGCATACAGAAAAATATGTGTTTTCCAAAGCACCACCCTGCCACCCTCTTTTCTAGCCACAACTAGATGAAATCTATAGCTTCCAGTATTCAAGAACCAACTTGAATAACAGAGGAATACGGTCCTCCCTATCACCTCCCTGTTTATAAATAAATGATTGATTAACCAACAATACATATATATCAATTCTTACCACTTCTTCTCTTTTCTGCATTTCTTCTCTGCTTCACTATTTTTTTGTTATGTTCATACTTGGCTTGACTTGTTGTCTCTTTCTATCTGTTATTTCTATGTTCCTCTCATGCTCTTTGGTATGTGTACATTCTGCTCTCTTCACCTTTTATGTTTTTTTCATCTTTTGTTTATCATCTCTAAGTTTGATCTCACACTGTGCATACTGTGATTTTCCTTTCTCCTAGTTCAACTCATTTTTCCAATGAGAACAACCAACCTCACTCAGTCACGGCCTTTTTATTTTATACAAATGCATCAATTTGTTACACCTCACATCTCCAAGAGAAACTTCCAAGCGACAAAATCTCCAATCGCCCAAGAACTACGATTCAGTACTGCTAACTGAATCGTAACTAATCAATAATCCGTGAAGTGCAACAATAACCCTTCGATCAAAATGTTGATTAATCAACACCGTTGGATTAAATCCATGGAGACTTGTTGACCTTTCAAATATGTTTCTCGTGAACTTTACCTACTCAAACTAGCATCGCGCGTGTTTCTCCCACATCCCCACTGGCTGTGACCTTACGCTAACCAAATATTTGTTTCACGATTTCGTGTTTCAGGTGATTAGCTACGAGTAACTTCGATTTTCCCAACTCGTGATATATGAAATGGAGCTTAGCAACGCCAGATCCTTCCTCTATTCTCTCTCCATGTGACCGCTGGCTATGACTATGGGCCAAACATTCAAGCGCTTCACGATTTCGCATATTGTGAACTCCTACTATGAGTTTCCTCCAACATCCCACCTTGCGAAACTCCAAAATACTTCATATCATATCAATGATCGATGTCTCTCCCTCTGATCGATGGCTGCGATCAGAATTGCGATTTTGTGTGTCAAGCATTTGGACATGAGTCAACCCTGACTCTCCCGACTCCCGATATCCGAAATACTCACAACCCTCTGTGATCTAACAGTCCATATCTTATCACGACTTCACATTTCAAATGTTTGAATGTGAGCCAACCCTGACTCATCTAACTCTTGATATCTAAAATACTCTTAGATCAACGGTCCATATCCCTCTATGATCTAACGGTCCAGATCTTATCAAAATTTCACGTTTCGCAACTTCAAAGGTTAGAGCACCTCCTTCCTTTGACTCTTCAGTCAGTGAAATGTTGATCTCTTGCCACGTGTCCTCTAGATTCAACGACTCACATCTCATCACAATTTCATGTTTCACGGAATTGGAGGATGGGTCTCACCCATTATCCTCTTTGCAGTTATACTGGATCTGACGGTTGTTGGTCCTCATCGCTCAGATTCGACGGTTGAGGTCTAATCTCCTCCTCTACTCTCTTTTGAGTGTCCTCGTTGTTGTTCTTTCCATCAATATTCTAAGTGTCATCATTGTTTTTCTTGCCATAAATATTTTGATTTTCATCGTTGTTGTTCTTGCCATCAATCTTCTGAGTGTCATCATTGTTGTTCTTTCCATCAATGACAAGCACATTCTTTTCCTAAAAAACATGCCAACAACCTGGGGCTCGAAGCCCATAGAAATCAAAATCCTAGATATGTCAGGTGAAATTGTACAACCAATGAAACCAGTTGCTCATCTCATCAAGGTATATCCCCCTATGTTTAATCATGTGATACAAAAAATACAATTCAAGCACACAATAATCATGAGCATAAATAAGCACGTGATCGATCATAGAAAGCAACTCAAGGAGGTGGGTGGGAGGGAGACAATCTTGATGGAAATAATAGCCACAAGCTCAATCCATCCATATTTGAATAGGGATACCACATATAGGTGATGGCTCATTTTATTCCTCACTCACATGATCATTACTTTCTGAATACTGAGAGGAGATGAAATATCCAAATAAGACCTTATGATTTCCCAGAAAAACAAACACAAGACAAGGGATAGACATAGATCTAGAGACATGACCCTTATCCATATTCAAAACGTGTTTCTTCTTAATAAATTTGTGCAAATCCTTACATATTGCCTCATGTTTAAAATATGGTTTCCTTATAAAATGAATCTATGACTTCTCTAAGCTAGCCACATCTTCATGTCCATCAAAATTTGAGCACAAAGATGGTTAATAAACTTTATGAAATAATAGTTCTCAGTTCTCAAAAGGATAGTCCCCAAGGTATGGTTTGAAATCAACATAAGTGTGATGCAACAAACCATCCCCTGGTGGATGGAAAAAAATTGTGATCATATCATCATTAGGTTATCAAGCATCTGGATTATCCACGTATAAAAAAACATCTTCCAAAGGAAATATTTCTTCATTGTTTATCTGGAAGTTTCCATTGATGTCGTATATGGGATCTTATCAAAACTGAAAGAACTAATATCCCATCCACACTCCTAGATACATATGAAATCATCAATATGATTGTCAATTGTATCTGAAGGTTACTCCATGAATTCACTTGTATCATTGAAGTTGATTACTTCTTTGCAAGGCTCTTCCAATGTCTCATCTGGGTCTTCAACATGAGAAACTTCGTCAGGATCTTCTTAGAAATTTTCTTCATAGATTTTTTCTTCAAGCATTTCTTCATCTGAAAGGGCTTGCCCTTAAGTAAGGGGTGCTTCACCAAATTTTTCTTCACTAGATTCTTGAAGTGACCTTGATCCAAAAAGGATCTAGAGAAGACTAAGGACAACTCAGAATTCACAGAAGCACCTCAAGAAGCTCAAAACGGCCTCAGTGGATAGAGAAAGGGAAAAAATTCAAAGTCCTCAAAATTCAGTGCAATTACCATCATCCCGAAGAGTGCATCGCAATATTTCCAACGACGTAAATGACTCGTCAAATGGAGTTACGGATCGAAATATATTCACTGTCAAAGTTTTGGTCAACCTAGCCCAATCAACAGGGATGATTCAGCATCCGCACTACTAACATCAGAATCATTATGGATGACGTCAGCGTCCATACAAGGTACATGGCACATGCAGAGGGTGACATGTGTCATGATGATGTGGCAACACCAAAGGCTGCCACGTGTCACTCATTTTTGGACTTTTTCGGTTAGTTTGTGGACCAATGGGAAAGTGCCACATGGAAGTCCGTACATCCACGTGGAAGACCATACAGCGACCCAGCAGGTGACGTGGTAGGCTGATGTGGCATGTTTGTGTAGTATGGTGAAGTGGGCCAATGAAAATATGCCACGTGGCCTAGTCATGGGATGCCATGTGGAAGCGGGTAAAAGAACAAGGATGCCCAACAATCGAATGTTTTAAAAAAAGGTGGGGTTGTCTAGATCCAACCCCCAATCCTCCATATTAAACTATATATCCAACCAAATCTGGTTAGTTGGAGCCACGATCCACCAAATGTATCCCCATCGCCAAAGTTAGCAGGAATCCCATGGGCTCAAACTATAACACACACACATATATATAACCAATTTTGTATTAAAATGGAGGTCCGCGGGTTTGAACCTAGAACCACCTCCAAAAAAGTGAATTAATATACATCCACCAACCAATAGGCCAAACGGCCTCGTTGTTAAATCTGTCCCCAATTTTTATTTGAAAATCAGATTTTGTGAGTGCACAGGGGGTCAGACCAGGATAGGTGACAGGACATACCAGGGCATGGAAAACGATATATAATTACAGTCATTAATGCAAACTATAGGCATGCAAACCGAGACAAAAAAATTCATGGACCTGAAAGTGCTAGACTCAAATCAAGGTGTGGAGATAGTCAATTTTGGGTAATTCAATGCCACGAATTCAGTGGTGTTGCTTTTTTTCTTATCTGAGAAAAGATTCTACAACTTAACTCTAGACTTAGGTATACTTATGTATTTTTCCAAATTCTTTTGTTGAGTTAATAAAAATCCCTACCCATTTGAGAGTACGACCCAGAGACATAGTCCACCAGGGATGAACTTCGTTATCAAGTTTTTTGTGTTCAGATATGATTCATATGTCTCTTCATTATTGATTCTTTCCTTATTTATGGTGCACTTCATTTTATGCTCATTTAATACAATTCTTTAATAATTCACATCGATGAAAAGATCATGGATCATGTCGGTATCAGAGAAGTCATCTTTGACTTGAATTGTTGAGTGTGAATGCTTACTAGGTCCAAGCATAAACAAGGTGAAGGAACACTTAAGAGTTTTAACCCAGAAGTTGTTCGTGCATCTCGAAGGAAGAAAATGGACGAAGAGGACAAGTGTGATGAACAGGAGAAAAACTTCCATATGGTCTTCTATCGCATGTCAGAAATGGTCGAACGAATGTATGGAGACTACGAGAAGAGGATGAAGAAGAAAGGGAATAAAAAGGAAGCACAATCAAATGATAATGCTTCAGTGAATCAAGAGACTGGAGGAGACCCTCCTGAGCTTCCATATTCACCATCGAGTTCTAGCTCTTCTTCCTCTGATCATTCTCATCATTCTAGCCATAAATATTCTTTTAAGAAACCATTATTAAAGCTTGATGTAAAATTTCCTTTACCTATGTTTAATGGAGATGTTAATCCTGAAAAGATAGATAATTGGATCCAACAGGTTGAAGTATATTTTTGTGTTCAACAGATTGATGAAGAGGAAGTTAAAGTACAATTGGCCTCTCTTCTGTTGGAAGGCACTGCTCTTGTATGGTGGGAGAGAAAACTTTAGGACATAAGTGTGGTAATCTTCTTTCCTCATGGTCGGAATTTAAATCAGTAATAAGGAATCAATTTTATCCATTGGGTTATTTACATAAAGCAATGATGGAATGGAAAACTTTAAGACAAAGTAAAGGTCAAATTGTACAAAGTTTCATGGAAGAATTTAGGAAGAAATCTCTTGCATTAAACATTCCTTTAGATTCTTATGAAACTTCAATGAAGTATATTGGTGCACTTCACAGTTATATTCGACATACTTTACTATTGTTTAACCCCACTAATCTTGATGAAGTTTGTGTGCAAGCCACTCACCTTGAGCATGTTCAAAGGGGAGAGCATGTTCAAGAATATCCCACAAAGAAACATTCTGATTTCCCACATAAGCAGTTTAAAATTTTTAAAAGGAAGGACAAAAATACCGCTACTATAAAGAGGGAAGAAGGAAAGCCATCTTGCACTAATTGAAAGAAGAATGGTCATGATGATGAAAATTGTTGGAAATTGCATCCAAAGAAAAGACCGAAACAATTCGGTGGAAAGGGGAAGACAAATATTGTTGCTATAGTGCAACAAGATCTTGGTTCCAATTCGGGAGACGAAGAAAATATCACAACGGTTGGAGTACAAGGTAAATATTCCCTTCATGCTAGTTCAAATTCCAATAATGAATCTCATGATGATGAAAGAAAGAGGAATGAATTATTTCACATAAGGGTTGTATCTAAGACACTAAGATAGATACATTATTTGATCTGGGTTCCCAAGTAAACTTGATATCCGAAGCACTTGTCAAAAAGATGGGCCTTGAAACTAAACCACATCCAAAGCCTTATCCTCTTGTTTGGGTATGTGATCAAGAGAAACTTAATGTCACTAAGAAGTGTAGGGTTAGATTTTCTATTGGTTCAAATTTGATTGATGAAGTGGATTTAGATGGTGTATCACTTGATATATGTGGCATAGTTCTATGGAATCCTTATCTTTATGATAGAAAAGAAGTTTTCTTTCGTCATGAAAACAAATATCACCTTACTAAAGGGGGAGTATAATATATTGTTAGAGCCCACAGCAAGAGGGTAAACACAACAATTGTTAGTGCAAGACAAATGAAGAGAATCATAAACACTAATAATATATATGTACTCATGGTTGTAAGGGAAAAGGATTTTGGAACACCCTACGCCTTCTAATGATGTGATCCTTCTCATAAGAAAGAATTAATTGATATTGTTTCTAATTATGATGATATTTTTCAGGAACCAGATGGATTACCTCCTAAGAGGGAAATCCAACATGAAATACATCTTCAGCAGGATTCTCCTCTTCCTAATGTGGTCATGTACAGGATGTCAGTTGTAAAGATGACAGAGATCAAAAATCAGGTACAAGGCTTATTGGATCAAGGGGTCATCAGGCCCAGTTAATCTCCTTGTGGTTCTCCGATCATGATGGTGCCAAAGAAGGATGGCACATGGAAAATGTGTGTCGATTATCGATCCTTAAACAAAATCACGGTGAAAAATCGATACCCTCTTCCTCGTATAGATTATTTACTTGATCAATTAAAGAATGTTGTTTATTTCACTAATTTGTATTTGCGCAGTGGATACCATCAGATCAGGGTTGTAGAAAAGGATGCATGGAAAATTGCCTTTAAAACCAAACAGGGATTGTTTGATTGGTTAGTTATGACGTTTGGGATTTGTAATTCTCTGGCAACCTTCATGTGTGTGATGAATGATGTATTTAGGCCATTTCTAGATGATTTTGTAATTGTGTATTTAGAATAAATTCTTATATTTAGTGGGACTTGGGATGAACATGTAAGGCATGTAAAACAAGTATTAGATACTTTGCAAAGGGAAACGTTGTATGTAAAATTTTCCAAATGTGAATTTGGCAAGACTACACTTGTGTTATTAGATCATATTGTAGGAGGAGGACAATTGAAAATTGATCCTTCTAAGATTGATGTAATTGTAAATTGGCCTGAGCCCAAAAATGTAACTGAAGTACGAAACTTCTTAGGTGCAGTACAGTACTGGAGGAGATTCATTTCAAACCTCTCATTTATTGCAGCTCCTTTGTATGCCTTAACTAGTGTGAAGAACACTTTTCAGTGGGGAGGAAAGAAACAAAAGGCTTCGACACTTTGAAAGAAAATATCATCACCGCACCAATATTATCATTGTCGAATCTTCAACAACCTTTCGAGATCGAGACATATTCTAGTGGATACACCATGGGTGTAGTATTGATGCAATATCATAAGCCTACATGTTACCACTTTGAAACTTTCAACAAAGTTGTTGTTAACTATCCTACATATGATAAAGAGTTGTATGCAAATAAATGGAAGCACTACTTGTTAGGGAAGGAAACAATCATACATGCATAGCACCAGCCCTTACAGTGTCTCCAAGCACAAACCAAGATGCAACAATCTCGGCATTACAGATGGATATCTTTTATTGAACAGTTTCATTTGGTGATGAAATACAAAAAGGGTACAAGTAAAAAGGTAGCTGATATGATTTCTAGACCTCCTATTGTTGCTTCTATTATTTTGAAGAATGTTTCTTTATCTCATGATAGATATGTGCGACAATATGTTGTTAATGAAGATTTTAAAGAGGTATTTGTGAAGCTAACCCATGGTGCACAAGTAGAGAACTATTTTCTGTAGGAAAAACTACTCTACCATCTTGGAAAGATTCGTATTCCTACAAGTGAATGAGTACATGTAATACGAGAATCTCACACTTCTCTTGTGTCGGGTCATTTTGGGTAGGAAAAAATATGTCTCATCTGCAAAGGTTTTGTTATTGGCCTCAGATGAAAGAAATTGTAACTAAATATGTAAAGGGGTGTGTGATGTGTTATAATTGTAATCCCACTAATAGAAAATTGGGGCTATACTCGCCACTTCATGTTCCATCCCATCCATGGGAGAGTATCTCCATGGATTTTGTAGGGTTTTACCAACGTCAAAAAGGGGTCATGACTATTTGTATGTTGTAGTGGATAGATTCAGCAAGATGTGTATCTTGATGCCATGTAAAAAGAATATCATTGTTGACTATACTACTAACCTCCTCTTTCAGTATGTTTGGGTTAACTTTGGGTTACCCACATCCATTGTCTTGGATCGAGATACTCGATTCCTTGGAGATTTTTGGACAAAATTGTGGAGAATGATGGACACCAAGTTGACGAGAATCACTTATTTCCATCCACATACCGACGGACAGACAAAGTTTGTTAATTGAGTGATGCAGGAGCATCGCCTTCAAAGTCAATAACACACGCGTGGAGGAAGATGAATGACATCTCAACAATGACAAAGTTTCAAATCAAGCATTTAACTCAGAATTTAATCATTTGTTGAGATATTTTTGTAAACAACATTTTAAAATGTAACTTGTTTGTAAAGTCTTGAATGACTATAAGAACTGCCGATATGGAGTGTCGACTCTATCTGGAAATAACTAGTAGTTATTGTAATAGGACAGAGTAGGTGATAGGTTTGAATTTGAAATGATAGATCTCAGAACACGACGAGAGAGCTCGTGGAGTGGTCCTTAGATAGTTTTTCAGTATTGTATTATAACAGAGAGACATATAGAGTAGAACAGAAGACAGAATAGAGAGGGTAGTAGCGCAGAGTAGAGTAGCAGAAAACACTATGTATTTTGGTTTTTCATGAATGAATAGAACAGATAGAAATTGTCCCAAAAATCCTTGGACTGTGTTCATTTCATGTGTGATTGAATGAATGTTATTCTGTGTGTATGATTTATTACTTCATTCATGTATGATTGTTGGAGAGAGATTGACTGTATGAGTTCGTGACGAAGTTGGTTGAGTTTCAATCGTTTCTCTTCTGATATTTGTATGCAAGGTGTGCATCTCGAACACAAGGAGTGTGTCGACTGAGTCTCGGATTGACTCAGAGAAGTTCAGAGAGAATTAGAGAAACTCATATCCAGGTGCAAGGTATGCATAGCATCAAGAAGCCAACAAGCTTCGAAGAACCAGCACAGAGGAACATCGGGTGGGTGAGAAGTATTTCTTCTCAAAGAAATCCTTCAAACTAAGTTATTCAAAATCCTGAGAACACAAGGTGTGCGTGGGAGATCGAAATCCTTTCAAGGGATAAATCTTAGAAGAGAGAGAAATTTCCACAAGTGTTAGCGAGATCCAGGAGTTGGACTTGCAAGAGAAACACAGATTGAGTCTTTGAACTCTAAGAAATATTCTAAGTCTGGGAGAAGGCGGAAGCTCAAGAGGGAGATCATAGTGGTCGTAGATAAGTTGTAGAGGAGAAGATCTGGACCGTCGAAATCCACATCCAGATAGCGAAAAGTGAGCGCGGGAGGAAAATAGATATGAGTCGTCGGATTTGGCGTGTGGAACAACAGTCGTTGGATCTGGAGGAAGGTACACTAGAAAAGTTCTGAAATCATCGAGACCGTCCATCGAAAGGGGTGCATGGTGAGTGCTCAACATTTCGCTGACTCACAAATTGAAGAAGATAAAGAGCATAATCGGGAGAGTTCGCAAAGTGAAAAATCATGAAAATATCACAGTCATTGGTTATCCTGACATCATCAGAGTCGTCCATTTGGAGGGATGCATGGCGAGAGACCAGAATTTCACTGACTCGTAGGAGGGAAAGGTTAAAGGTGGAAGCAGTGAGAACTCGCGATACATGAAATTTTGACGCTCTTGAGAGTTGGGCTCCAGGTCAAGGTTAATAGTAACATGGAAGGAGGCCAAAGGAGGAGTTAAGGAACGTTATCCCTTTTCAAATATTAGGAGTTGGGGATTCAAGGTTGACTCATTCGCAAAGTCTCGATATGAAAAATTGTGATGTGCCTTTTTCATAGGCGTGTGGTCACAGCCCATGGTCGCGTTAAGTAGAGGCTCACGTCGGGTGCTTGTACGTGCAGGTTGAGTTTCATAGTTGGACCTATGTATTTTTTCTAGTGAAGGTTCCAGTAGGGACCAAAGAGCTGATCCAGCTCAAGGAGGAAGAATGATCCAGTGACCAGGAGGTCGGCAAACCCTGCTGAGGTAGGGGGTTGCATCAGGTGGTATCAGAGCTGATTTTGAGTTTGTTTGTAGACAACAGAAAAAATGGTGAAAGGAGAAAAGTTGGTATAATTTTTTATATCAAAGAAAGTTTGATTTCTATTTGTAGGTGACGCAGTGAAATCACGCCACCCAGAAGGCGGAGAGAAAATCCAAAAATGGAAGAAGAAATGAGGTGACTCCGAGCAAGATTGGATGCCATGGAGACAACATAGAGGAGAGCACCAGACACTGGAGATATTAGTGAAGCTGAGGGCGAAGAAAGAGAAGCGGTCGAATTAAATTATGCAAAGGATGTTTCACAAGACCACTTAATAAAATTTGTTTCGAACATAGGAGCCAGAGAAAGAAGAGAGGTATCGATGTATGAGGGAAATTTAGAAGTCGAAGAATTGTTAGGTTGGGTATGTGATATGGAAAAATACTTCGATTACGAATATATCGAAGATGAGAAGATGGTGAAGCATGTAGTGACAAAACTGAAAGGTCATGTAGCATTATGGTGGGATGAACTGCAAGTCGAACGCAAGAGCAATGGTAAGAAAAAAATTAAAAATTGGGATAGGATGGTAGCTAAGATGAAAGCCAAATTTATCCCGAAGGATTACCAAATCAATCTTTATAGAAGATTGCAGAACCTGAAATAAAGAGGTTTATCAGTGAAGGATTACACTAAGGAATTTGGGGACGAATTTATCCTTTAGTTCAGTATATCACCCTCAAACATATGGACAGAATGAAGTAGTAAACCGAAGTCTGGGAAACTTATTAAGAAGTTTAGTCATAGAGGAAGGTCGACAATGGGATTAGATTCTGGCACAAGCAAAATTTGCATTCAACAATTCAATGAACAGGAGCACAGGAAAAATTCCATTTGAAATTGTGTATGGTATACAACCAAGAGGGATTAAGAGTTGAGAGATTTGAATCAAGATGA
>ML809162.1:47240-58846 GCA_009831015.1 Picea engelmannii
TTAGATCATAAGTAGCTTGTAGTCAAGTGAAATATTTTTGAGTTTGCTGTCCAAAATCTTAGAAAATTAAAAATATTTATTTTGAAAAGTTGTTGAAATTTTGCATTAAGTAAAAGTTTTGTTTCCATCTTTTTTATTCATTTTTTGCTCTCTTGTTTTCACATCATCGGTTTCACTTTCATACCCCTTGACGTAAGACAAAGCCATAAAATTTAACGCTAAATTTAAAATCTACTAGACTTTTATGTTTGTAGGGTTCACCAACTAGTTCAGGATTAGGGCCTTGGATTAGGTTGGAGAGGAAACTCTTCAAGGCCATTTAAAATAAAACATTGGAGTCTGAGTTAGGGAGTGTCTAAGTCCAGCGTCGTGAAATTTATCCGGGACCCCCCTCTAACACAGGGGATAAACACGAGGTCGTGTGCGGAAAGGTAGCGGAGATAACCCCTCCAAAGCTGGACCAATCGTAGTGGAGAACACATATAGAGGGCTTGTCTTTGGATTTCGTCATTTGAATTTTCCATGGGGCTTCGTGGGTCTCGAATCCGTTCGAGGTCCTTAGTTGTCTTCCAGACCATTTTCTCTCGATACCCTGCTCATTGTGGTCTACCCGACTTTCGACTGTACCCGCCTGGTGACTATTCGCGCGCTGGCAACCTAGTTGCCAATCTTTTTTAGGGACATACACAGGTGATTGCGGGGGCATACCGCGGTACCTAGGATAGACATCGAGCCATGCTTTGAAGAGTATACCTGGAGGGTGCTTCCGTGTTCGAGTTGCACTTGCACCGGTAAGTTTCTCTAGTGTTGGTTGTTGTAAATGTTCTTCCAATTAATTTAGTGTTTGTATGTCTTATCTTCTAGGGACTTTTTTTAGTGTGTGTTACTGTTGAACGTTTAGACTACCTTAGAGTGTCTTTGATCTTCTCACACAGTGGAGGATCATGAGCTCCACCGGTCATGAAGGCTTCTTGGCCTGCCATCGGTTACACTGGAGCCATCCCCGCCACCATTAAGGCGAAAGCTAGACCAACAAGGGTCTTTTGAAGTGATCGGGTTACAAGCCATTGTGCCCGACCAACCCCCGGAGGAATAAACCATTTTGGACCTTGAAGCAACCACTCTTGGCCCGGTTGAAACCCCAACCACTGATTTCTTGGCACCTTTCATCGTACCAATTGAATTTTACGAGCGCCAAATAGTGTTGCACACAGCAATGGAAACAAATGTTGTTACTCCTTCTGGGAATTCTTCAATTCCCACTACGATTGTCACCACAGGAGAGATTTTACCTCCTAACCCACCGTCATCAGTCTGAGCCACCATGGTCTCGACCACTTCTACATCGTACAGTGGTCCGATCCCATCTTTAGCGGCGACCACAACCCCTTTCACACCAAGTGTGACAGGCCCTCCATTTTCATACGGGATTTCGTGGGGGATTGATTACACTACTTGCAGCCCCCCTTCAGCAAGGGGGCATCGCTATATCATCGTAGTTGTCGACTACTTCACAAAGTGGGTGGAAGCTATGCCAATGTTTAAAGATGATGGAGAGACTGCAACTCTCCTTTTATTCAACCAGATCATAGCAAGGTTCGGCATCTCGAGAGATATTGTTACTGACCATGGCAGTCACTTTCAGAACCAAATGATGACCGAATTAACATCAAAGCTTGGGTTATGGAAAGAGAATTCATCACCCTACTACCCCCAAGCCAATGGGCAGGTGGAAGCTATAAAAAAAACTCTTAAGACCATTCTACAGTGAACTATCAACTCGACCAAGTAAAATTGGCATTTGATGTTATCCTCGGCATTATGGTCTTACCGAACATCTATTAAGACTGCAACCGGTTTCTCACCTTTTCAACTCATTTACGGGCTAGAGGTAGTCTTTCCCATCGAATGTCAGATCCTGTCTCTAAAATTGGCAGTACAATTATTGCCAAACACTTCTCCACTTGAAGAACGGTTAGTATACCTTGAGCATCTCAATGAGCAGCGTCGTGATGCAGCCCTCGCCAACAAGGATCACAAACATAAGTTCAAGTGTCAATATGATAGGTCTGTTCGTCCTCGGATTTTCTCTGAAGGCGACCTTGTCCTGGTCTATGACCGAAATAAGGACCCCCTGGGGGCAGGAAAATTCAAACCCATGTGGTTCGGACCTTTCATCATAAAAGAGGTATTAAAAAAGGGTGCCTATCGTCTGGTTGATTTCGAAGGGAATGCTTTGGCAAAGCCTAGAAATGGGCTCTACCTCAATAAGTATTACTCATAGGCAGGTCACTGTGGGTAACTTTTTGTAACATGTGTATAGTCTTTGTACTATTACTTTTTAGTTTCTTTTAAATGTTATGGACGTGTCATTGATGTTATCTTTCGTCAATATGGAAGATGTCAAGTGATTTCAAGGTGTTCGTTGGGTATGCAGATGGTGCTAGTCAGCACACTCGGAGGCTTGCCTCCGCAACTTGGGTAATCTTTACACCTCAGGGCTAGTTGTTATCCTCTGGAGGTATATGCTTAGGTGACATCACAAATAATGTCACCGAGTATAGTGCAGTTATTGAGTTGCTTCGTGACGCTTTGTCATTGGGTATCTCTCATCTCCGGGTCTATCTCGACACTCAATTGGTTGTGTCTCAGTTAAACAGAGTATACCAGGTTCATGATCCAACTTTACACCAACGATTCCTTAGGGTACGTCTCTTAGAACTAAACTTTGATTATATTACATATTTTCATGTTCCTAGGAGATTAAATCAAGTTACAGATACTCTAGCTAATCAAATTTTAGATTTGCATCTTGCACACATATGAACGAACATTGACATAAGCATGTAAATACATTTTTGCACACGTGATCCATAAGACACAAAATACCAAAAAAACATATATAATATCATAAAGTAACCAGAGTACATAGATGGACGCAAGCGCCTAAAAGATAGGACCAATAACGAGTCACAAGGCTTATGCCCTCAAAACATATATACAAGTAGTGCTTGTGGCACGTAAAATGTCTAAATAGGTTTAGGGCCTGTGGGCCCTGTTATACTGGTCCACAACATGGGCTAAACACCTAAACAATCAGACCCACATCCGAGGTACCCCCACTACATGAGGCTGCATAGATGGCGACAAATCCTCAATCTCTGCCATCGGGACTGTGCGAGTGAGTGCAGTAAAGTTCCGCTCAACTCATCTAAGTACCCTCTCAGCCTCCACGGCTGGGAGGTCTCCTGCTACTGTTGGTCCCCCGACAGCGGCAGCTGCATTCCCCGGCCGAGGACAATGCTTGTTCCTTGCATAATCGACAGGTCGCACTGGTCCCACATCTACATGCAACAAACGTATATCCATCAAATACACTGGCATATAAAAAAAAACTGATATATATAACAAAACAACATAAAAATTACATATACAAAAAAAACAACTACAAAGGTGGAGACTTACCCATCTCCCCTCGCTCCTCACCAGGAGGCACGGGTATCTCAGGATCTCTCGAAAAGTCTATCTCTGCATATGGGTAAAATCCTCAATCACAGGGATCTGTCATGACAGCCATGCAAAAAAATCATCATCGAAGGACTCGTTGGTCCTTCCACCACCCTTTCGTAGCAGTAATAATGCCCATCTACATATAGCAAGAAAATAGGCTTGATGTCCTCGTACCACTACTCGAGGACTAAAGCTCGGAACTCTCTCGAAAAAGAACGAACAAAAAATAGTCCTGAACCCGAAGTTCCTCTGTGTCCACTGCCGACAATCTGTCAATTGCCTCTTCATACACTCCAGCAGTGTAGTACTCCAGTCAAAAATTTGTGCATTCAAGCACTGGACAGCACAGTTCATCTGTGCGTGGGACACCTGATGCAAGGCTGTTGAACCGGTAATCCGCCCAATGAGCAATAATATCGCTTGCAGCGATAGGTTATTGACCTTGCTTATGGTCACCTAGGAGCTCAAACGGTTTGTCCCAGCCTCACAGTGCAGGGCTATCAGTTCCACTATGTTATGCGGCCCCGATGGAAATGTCTTGAAATTGATTGGTTCCTCTCTCCTTGAGAGGTCAATCAAAAAGTAGATAACCTCGGTGGTGGGCACCAGTGATTGCCCCTCTAGCATGAAAGCCTCTGCATCAGGGTGTCAATAGTCAACCAAGGAATTCATTAACCTCGGTTGTGCCCCCATAAACGGACATAGGAAGAACTTTAACAAACCACATTGCATTAACGCGGCCACGACATTCGGATCTCCCGCAACCAACTCACCAACTTCTTCCTTCTTCGTTTCCCTCCATTGGACATACATCCTGCCAACACAACAAAGTTCAGGAGGGTGAGTGAGTGTCTTTTTGATTTTTTGTCTATGAAGGGAGGTCCACACGTGCTGTGTAGGTGACAGTCGCGTGTACACGTGGGCAGGTTTTACCCTGCCTGAGTGTACACGCAGCTTGTCCAGAGACAGCCCACGTGGACCTAGGGCTGACCTTTTAAAGGTCGACGCCCACCCAAAAAATGAAATGAAAAGCAAAAATCAAGAATTGAATAGCTAGATAGGGGAGTTTGTACTTACTTGGTCCAGACAGAAGTTCGTTTTGTCCATTGTAGCTCCCAGAATCACCTTTTTTTATCAAAGGGGGTCTTTTGGCTCCAGAGTCAATTTCCAAATCAGTAATGGTGATAATGAGCTGCCAGCTTCTATTTATAGACTTTTTGGCCTCTTTTTGTCACTTGTTTGGCCTCCCTTATCATTTTCTTTATACCAAAAACCATTTAGAGTGATTCAGGAGTTATAGGGGAGGGATTTGATCGGGTATTGGGACATTTTTTTTGAGTTTTGAGTAAATTTTGACGGTCCATAAAAAAATATCTGACGATCAACTTGAGCATATAGGTTACGTTTCTACCCTGATTTTTGTATCTCGTTGTCTTTTTAATTTTCCATAGGATCGATCCCATCAGATTGTGACACGGAACTATCATTTCTACTTTAGAAGTGTTGCAACTTGGTGGTAGAGCCTACCGAAACATGGATGCCCTAGGTAGATCCTGGTTGCATTATGGTATTCATACTGTCTCTACAACACTATAGGCTCGGGAGTCTTACAGTTTTTCTTGAATACAATTTTTATCCTCATTTCCATGATTCTTCTTCGCTCTTAACCTCACCCTCAGGACTCCCAAAATATAACGGGTCTTCTTTTAATCCCTTTTCATACCCTCTAAATATGAAAATATTTTCGAGCGATCTTATGTCCTTTCACGCTCGTTAAACTGAAATTTGAAGTCACGTCTGTCCGACGGTATTTTACCCCTTTTCGGTCCAGACGGTCAACTGTATGAGCAAAGGTATACTCTATGGAACTTCATCTCTATAGAAGAGTACTCTCAAGTATAATTTTATCTCTTTTTCGGGCCTAAGGGACTAAACTTACGAAGAAGGAACCCCCACAGAGTCCATAGTTAAGTGCTTTTCAGACTCCCTAAAATTGAAAATATTGTCGAGTGACCTTATTCTTTCACACTCATTAAATTGGTCCAGAAGAACATTCCTGACGGAGTCCATAGTTAAGCTTTGTTTAGACTCCTTAAAAATGAAAAAATAGCCGAGTGATCTTGTCCTTGTCACACTCATTAAAATGGTTTTGAATCGACGTCTAATCAGTTCTAGTTTGCCCTTTTTTGAACCGACTAGACTATCTTCGAAAAAGGTACCCCAATGGAGTCTCCTTTTATGTTTTTTCAGACTCTCTAAACATGAAAAACTACCGAGATTACCTTCCCTGGGCTCGTTAAACTTACATCGAAGGACGTTACCATTGTGTGTTTTGTTAACCGCATTTGCATACCTTCTATGTTAGCCTAGTAAAAATTTTCTTCTGCGTTTTAACACCCTTGGCCCCCAGATGATTTTTCCCGAGTATCATTATTCTGAACATCAGTCTTTCCCTTGTGCCTTGAACTTGTATGTTTGCAACACTCGTTCCTCCTTTGTAACGTAATATTCATTTATTCTTTTTCCAAAACTATTGAAAAGGACAAAAAAATAAAAAATACCCCAAAAAGAGGAAGGGAAAAGTATTTTCTTTATTGGTAGCATAATGAGTCACCCTTGGATAAAGCACATCTTTCTGTTTGCTCATCAAACCCTGGGATTTAATATGACCTTAGGAAGTTGTTCTCGCTACATAAAGTTGTGTCCTCCCTCGTTTGATTATTCTTCCAAACATATGGAGAGTTTGCGTTGCCTCTGTTAGGACCCTATAATGTACCTTTTTGCTCATATTTTTTACTATCATTACATCCTTTTCCCACTCATATTTAAGCCTACATTATCACCTTAACCTATTTTTCCAAAGGTATATAACATTTCTTCTCTTTGCTATATGTTTAATTTTTTTTACATGTAATTTTACATTACTCTCATACTTATCCATTAACCAGAAATATATAGTTGCTGAAACAGTTTGAACTGCAGTTAACATACTGTTGTTGCTTGAAGACCACGTTGCTGAAACATTCAACAATACGCAAATCCTGTTGCTGAAACAGTTTGTGATTTGCGATGTTGAAACAACATTTCACATACAGTAGTAACAAGAAGAAGTTGTTACACTGGCCGCAACAACCGTACCTTAAGCCAGCACCAACCATTGTTGTTGCTTGAGACCACGTTGCTGAAACAGTCAACATGACGCAAATCCCGTTGCTAAAACAGTCCATGATTTGTGATGTTGAAATAGTATTCTATAAACAGTAACAAGAAAAGATAAATAAAGAAGTTGTTACACCGGCCGCAACAGCTGTACCTCAAGCCAGCACCATCCCAACTACTGTAACAACATTTTGCTACGGGAGATCAGAATATCCTATTCCAGCATAGAAGATTAGATTAGACTAAGAATAGGATTTGTATGTACACATGTAATTTTATGATCAATTGTATTAAGAGGATTCTCCTCTTTAAATAGTAGAAAAATCAACATTAGAGGGGGATTACAAAGGGTTTAGCTAGAAACGAATCAGAGAGAAGGAGCGTGTTCACGCTGGATATTGTAACTTGACACATTTGACAGATGAATAAAAAAATCATTCTGAGCATTTCTTCTTAGTTTCTTTCATTTATGGGGAATCTTGTGAGAAGGAAAGGGCCCACCTTCTTCACAAGATTCGCCCATTAGTTTATGTAGTATGTTAGTATTGTTTTTATTCATACCTTGTTAAAACTCTGTTTTGTTGAAACTCTGTTTTACTGGAACTCTATTTCCACTGATTGTTACATTGTTTTCATACAATTCAACCCTAGGTTATTGTTAATCATTTTGATTGGTAATTATGAGTTTATGAAAGTGTGATAATAAGAGACAGATGCTGAAGACTCCTTCTTTGGGGAATAGGGTCATGTTCTCTATTACAGAATAGTTAGTCTTCGATAATTGTTAATCATTCTGATTGGTGATTCTGTTTGATGAGTTTATGAAAGTGTGATAGTCAGAGACAGGTGCTGAAGATTCATGATTTGGGGAATAGGGTCATGTTCTCTGTTATAGAATAGTTAATCTTCGTTGCAGTGTACTGAAAAGTTCCTTTTTCCTAGGTTGTTATTTCTTAATGTAATCCAGGATTCTTCTGATAGTTATTTTCTTTTGAATCTTAAAACTATGCAATACATAGATTGCTTTTACTATAATTCAAAGTAGAACTTCGGTCTGTTCAAGAAAGGTGTGATTAGGGTACTTTTACTACAACTCTAGATTGTTTTTGAGATTGAGCATATACAGTGTGTGATTGCCTTTGAAATAAACAGACTTCCCTGAGTTGACAATTTATGTAACACTTGATTGTTTAATTAATAAGCAATTATAGTGACCAACATTTTGGCGTCGTTGCCGAGGAAGGAAATTATAGATTTCAAAAGCATTTACGTTTTTATTTCAGATGCACAGATTGCATGAGAGGACGGGGACCCCCCAAGGAAACTGACCCTATAGGTGGCGGGGGCAGAGAAAGAGGAGTAAGAAAGACCTTCATCGACCAGATTATATCAAAATCTGAATCTGTTTCTTCTCAGCGACCAAGCTCTCGAAAACCAAAGCCTCAACCTTCCTTTCAGGCGAACTTTGAAACGTGCAAAGAGATTTGGAGCTCTGAGACGATTGAGAAACCAACAAAAAACATTGAGGATCAATAAAGTGCAGCAGAGGAACAAACAGAGGAAACCATGGATGAGTATAATGAAGAACTGCACCATGAAGAACAGGCAGGTCTTGAAGCAGAGGTAAACGATGAAAACTCTTTTTCTACCTTAGGATTTCCTATTGGTGATATCCCTAGAGGAGTAGCTCCCATGAAGAATATCTCACTTTCGGTTTTACCTAACTTTCATGGTTTATCTTCTGAAGATCCTGATGAATTCCTTTTCGAGTTTGACATATTATGCAGAAGTTATGATTACATTTTCAATGCTAAAAAATTAAAGCTATTCCCAGCAACATTAAAGGGAAATGCATTAAGATGGTTCATGAGTCTTGGAGGTCATGTAATCACAACATGGGATCAGATGAAACAAAAATTTCTGCACAAATATCAAGACTATTGCCGAACAAGAGAAAAAAGAGAGGAATTATTCAAGATGATACAGAAAGAGGATGAAAATCTAGAGGACTTTGTGGAAAGACTATAGTATAATCTACAAAGATCCAATCACCCCGATGTAAGTAAGGATATTCTTAAAACAATATTATTAAAAGGACTAAGGGATGACTGTCTAGATATGTTGAATATGCTTGGTAAAGGGGACATATCTAAAGAATCATATGATGAAATTGTTAACCTATGTAAAATATGTTCAAGAGGAGCTGCAAGGAATAGATCAAACAGCAGGGATACCACATTTTCAAGAGTTCAAAAATTAGCCAGTGGAGGAGAAACAAGAGCCAAAATAGGTGATTTACTCGAGGGTTTTAAAACTGAAATGTTAAGTTCTTTTGCTTCAAAAATTGATACCTTGCAGTTTCAAAAGAAACAAGTCGAAGCAGAAGTAGCTCTGTCCATCTTTTGTTCCAAATGCAGAGATAAGCACCCACGAAGGGAATGCCCATTGGACAAAAAGCCAATTTGCACCATTTGTGATAAGGATCATGAAACTCAACAATGCCCTTCTTTACCAGGAATCAAAGCAGCATTACAACCAACTGATGAAGAAGTTGAAGCTATCTATCTATTGACACAGAGAAGGAAATGGCAGCCATGGGGACAAGGTATGAATTATAATATGCCATTTACATCTTCTAATCGTTGGAATAACTATCCTTCTTTTAATCAAGCAAATTACCTTCCCTTTAATCAAATGCAATTCCCACCCCTCAATCAAATGAATTACCCACCCATGCAACAAACAAACCCTACCTTTGTAGACCCAGAAATGTGGACTCCTTGGCCTCCACAACAACAACCTTACCTTAACCAGTGGAATCCAAATTGGAGAGGTCAACAACCCCCATTCCCAAATCAATTTCCTCAATTTCAATCACAATTTCAGCAACCACTCTCTTTACCATTAGGTACTCCACCGAACAATCAAATGATGAGGCCCCAACTACCTGTACAATCTAACCCTAATCCCAATAATAAGGATGTGCAGTGCATTGATATTCAAAACTAGCCTATACTTTCTCTTTTCCCTGCACAATGCAATGATATTCATTTACGATCTGGGAAAATAGTAGAACCTATCATTGATGATGTTACCTCTTCTGATTTCGATAAAGAAGAAATAAAAAAGCACGATGTACCTGAAGAGGTACAATCGTCCCCCAACACTGTTGCTAAAAAAACAAAACCACCATTCCCTGAGTGTTTAGCTTTGACTAAAACGCCTGAGCCACCTGCTTTCAATCTTCTAGGGGAATTACAAAATCTCTATTTCAAAATTCCACTATTTCAAGCACTAAGAGATGTACCAATTTATGCCAGAACTATGCGAGACATTTGTGTTAAGAAACCTGGTAGGAAAACTAAAGATCCCCTCACAGTTCATGTCATGGGTGATTTGTCCGCACTAATGTCGGGTAAAGCTCCTTCAATTAAATATGGTGATCCCGGCCATCCTACCTTCACAATGCAAATTCGAAAAACAATAATTCCTCGAGTTCTGGTAGACTTAGGCGCTACTATCAATATTATGACTCTTGAAACTTCACAACTGTTACAACTGAAGAATGAAATCAAAGATACCCCAACCATTCTAGAATTAGCTGACCATTCTACAATCAAACTAGAAGGAGTCATTGAATACCTAATCATCTCAGTTGAGTCCTGGAATTATCCAGCTGACTTTGTGGTATTACAACCTAAAACAAAGTTGGGGGGTCACCCTCTAATTTTGGGCAGGCCTTGGCTAGCCACAACAGATGCCTTTATCAGCTATAGATCTGGTTCAATGAAAATTTCTAATAGATATGAGACTAAACATCTCACCCTCCACCCTCACGCTACACCCTTGATTAATAATGACAATTCCTTATGGGTGGACTTTGATGATCAAAATACTCAACCTATCTTGACTATCGGACAAGCCTTAATCCTTAAAGATGCTACCGAGGATGAAGTAATTAATAATTTTATTTGTGAACCCTCCTCTGTGACTCCAGAAACACATAATCAACTAGCTGCACTTTTGGAGTCAGATACCCAGGAAAACCTTAACTCTGAAGACCCACCTCAAACATCAGCCACCATCTCTTCTAAAAGTATACCAATAAAAATTGAACCTGGTAAAACATTTAATATAAACCCCAACTTGACAGTTGCTGAAACACAACAATTAATGAAGTTACTTCTTGAACATAAGGAAGCATTCGCATGGGACTATACAAATATGAAGGGAATCTCTCCTAAATTATGTACTCATCGTATCTATATCAAGGAAGATTATCGACCGATCTGCCAATCTCAACGACGAATGAACCCTAATTTAAGAGAAATTCTTAAGGAGGAACTTCAAAAATTTCTTAATGCGGGGTTTATATATCCTATATCGGACAGTGAATGGGTTTCCCCATTGGTAATAGTTCCTAATAAAAACGGGAAATGGAGAGTGTGTGTAGATTATAGAGCCTTAAATAAAGCCACTCAAAAAGATCACTTTCCGTTACCATTCATTGATTAGGTGTTAGATAGTTGTCAGGGAAGAAATTCTTCTCTTTCTTAGATGGTTTCAGTGGGTATAACCAGATCAAAATTGTGATAAGACCACTTTCACTGGCCCATGGAGAACTTTCGCTTATAGAGTCCTCCCATTTGGACTATGTAATGCACCAACAACCTTTCAAAGAGCATTTATAAGAATCTTTTTTGATATGATTAGTGACTCTATGGAAATTTTTATGGATGATTTTACCCCTTATGGTGTCTCTTTTGAGGAAGAACTACAAAACCTTGAGAAAGAACTTAAATGATGTATACAAGCCCACCTCTCCTTAAGCACAGAAAAATGTCATATGATGATGAGTGAAGGAGTAGTACTTGGACATTTTATTTCATCTCAAGGAATTCAGGTGGATCCATCCAAGATACAAGTCATTAAAGACC